>APFE031495299.1:11323-63651 GCA_000404065.3 Pinus taeda
TTCATTGGTCGAATTACCACTCCTCAAACTATCAAGATAGAAGGACATATCAAGAAGAAAAATGTTCAAGAAGTGAAAGATCACATCGAGCATCAAGAAATGAATCCGACCATATCTTGTAAAGGATTGGAAGAAATTACCACTCCTCAAACTCTAGAGATAGAAGGACATATAAAGAAGAAAAAGGTTCAAGCAGTGAAAGATCACATCAAGCATCAACAACAAGTTCTCCAACTTTTAAAGGATAACGCCACTTCGGTGAAAAATCAAACGAAACAACAGGCAGATCAACATTACAGTGAAAAATGTTTTGATGTAGGTGATTGGGTATTTTTACTGCTACATATCAAGCAATCTATTTATGAGAAGGAAAGGTTGGCAATACTACATGCACTTAAAAAATGGGGACCTTACTGAATGGGAAGACTCTTCAAGGATGAGGATGTGGAAGCATTGTTTTGTGCTATTTCTATTATCCAACCAAATTGGATAAATGAAGCAAGGGATGAATGGAAGAGGGACGAAGAAGTATGGCCACTTATTCAAAAGTTACAAAAGATCCTAATTCAAACAATATTTCCAGAAATTGAAGAGGAAGGAAAAATCATATTGGAACATGGAGCAGTCACAGAAACAAGAACTCGATAACTACGAAATCGATCAATTTCAAAGTATCTCATCAAGTGGAAGAACTTACCCGCTGAAGATTCCACATGGGAGGACAAGAATTTTATACAGAAGCATCAAGAACTACTCAAGTATTGGGGACAACACTTTTTGAAGGAGAGGGGCGTGTTAGGCCCCTATACTACTAGTGTAACCCCTTATTGTTATTAGTACAACCCACTTATTATATTGATGTACCCATGTAGTGCCCATATTATTACTATTGTGTCGCATAGAAGCCCACTATTTTTATTATTGTGCCCTTACATTATTATTGTTATGTCGGCTCTAATTATGTTATGATCCCTTAGACTCCTATATATAGAAAAGAGGTCTTTTCATTTGTATCATCCAAGAATTGTTCATTTATGTAATGTAAAGGAGGTTGTCCCTTCGAAGAGGCTGAATTCTAAGGTGTTAATATATCTTTTCTATCTTCTCTTGAGCTGGTTTCATAACAGCATGGAAGATTTGAAACCGGTATGTACCCCTATGGTAACAGGATGCATCCTCAGCGCTAATGATGAATTAGCAGCAGTACATCAACCAACCTATAGATCCATGATTGGTAGTCTACTCTATCTGACAGGTACTTGACCAGACATCATGCATGCAGTGGGAATAGTTGGAAGATTTCAGGCAAATCCAAAGAAAGCACACCTTCAGGCAGTTAAGATGATCTTCAAATATCTTCAAGGAACACAAAACTATGGCTTATGGTATCCTAGAGATGCAGATCTCACACTTCATGCACATATACAGATGCAGATTGGGCAGGAAGTGTGGATGATAGAAAAAGAACTAGTGGGGGTGCATTCTTTATGGGTTCCAGGTTAGTATCTTGGTTCAATAAGAAACAAAGTTCAATTGATTTATCTATAGCTGAAGCAGAATATGTGGTCGCTGCATCTTGCTACACACAACTCCTTTGGATGATGCAAACTTTGCAAGATTTTCAAATCGCTTGTACTCCACCTATCTCCATCTTCTGTGATAATACAAGTGCAATTAGTATTTCAAAGAATCCTCTCATGCATTCAAAGACTAAGCACATACCTATCAAGTATCATTTTCTCCGGGAACAAGTACTTGAACAAAAGGTCAAATTGGAGTATGCTGATATACTCACCAAACCACTACCTAGGGAGACATTTAAATACCTCAGATAGAAGCTGGGGGTAGTTGATGCATCATCTTGCTGTTGAATTTTGTCTGTTTCAGAGAAAATAGGTTGTACGTGAGTTTCATGAGTTTGATATGCGTACATACGCTAGTTTATGTGGATACAGTCGCATATATGTTGGTTGAAGACAATCAGTGGGCCAGGCTCTGGGGTAAAAGAGTCTGATATGGGTCTGACAGAGACCATCTGGCACAGGTTCAGGGGGAGCATATATATTCTTCTAATGATGCATTGTTGGCATTATCTTAGAAGATCTTGATTCAAAGTTTTTGTTGGTTTCAGGTGCAGAGGGAGAACATGGTTATTGGTCTGAATGATGATTGATAGATGCTGCTTGTTGATAACTATCATATTTCATCTCTATGTCTTGTATTTATTTTCTTATCAAGGTCATGTAATGGCCTATCTTCATTTCCCACTATGCCTGGGATGGATGATGTAATGTTCTTGTTTTACCATATATCCCCACTTGGTTGGGTGGAAGAGTCAATATTGGTATATTCCCACTTGGTTGGGAGATGGATGTATGTATGAGTCTATAGTGATAGGAAGGTCATTTATGATGTATAAAGTCATGTTTCTTTTGAAGAACATCTTCTTGCAGACCTTGCCTATAGTCAGGGGGAGCTTGGATAGCACAGCAAAACAGAGAATTCAACGTGTACTTAGGGGGAGCATAACCCTTTTCCCTTGATGTCAAAGGGCAAGGATGATTTTGAGTGACTTGGGGTTGCCATCAAGTCCAAAGGGGGAGATTGTTGGCATTATGACACAGGTTTGGCTCTATGGCATAGGTGTTGTCCTTGATGGAAATTCACTCAAATGGCAGATCACAGTTCAGGCTCTCAAAATGAAAGAAAATGAGGTATACGCAGGCTCCTTGTAACAAAGGCGCGTATACACACAGGATTGATAATTAAAAGGCACATATACATATGCATGCACTTTCATGCAAAGAAAGGCACGTACATGTGGGAAAACTTATGGTTGGTCCATGGTATTTAGTCTGGCATATTTGAACCTATGGTTTTGGTCCTTGGTATTGCATCCAAAGTGTTGAACCCGGGTATTGGGTCCCTAGTATTGGTTCTATAATTGTTTTGGACCATAGTTTGAGTAAGGCCTAAGGCTATAAAAGGGAAAGGAAATCATTTGGCAAGGGTATTGACTCAAGTGTTGAATATCTTATGAGGAGAAAGATCTGGAATACTGGTGATTAGCTTATGGTGCATAGCTGGATCTAAATCAAGGAGGAACTTGATCGTTACAAGATGAATAAGTCCTATTGAAGGGTCAAATCTCAAGACTTGAATTGTAGTATCTTTGTGTGATTCTGATCTATTATATTTGATGCATGAATTGATCTATGAATCTGATAACCTGAGTATAATTAATGCTTGAATACTTGAAAGGGGAAAACTGTCTTTCATATATCTGTACGCAGCGAAGGCGCGTATACACATTGTTTTGGTAATTCAAAGAAGCGTATATGCAGGTTTGTGTTCATACATAAGCGTGTGCATACAGGTTCCTCATTTTGAAGTAGCGTACATATCATAAAATATGTTTTAGCTACTTGCTATAGTATTATGGGTTCAAGATTGGTGTCTGGTCACTGTTATTATCTGGTTACAACATTCAGAGAAGTGATTGTTTTATTCAATATTAGGTTGTACAAAGAAGATTGGTTGATGTTGATATACTTGATGGTTGATTAATGTTATTCATGGATCCAGTTTGAAAATTTATGAAACGTGGTCCCTAGAAGAAAAGAGAAGGGTGCAGCCTTTTGTAGGTCAGCACCTACGTACTAGTACCTCAGCTAGTACAAGAGCTAAGGGAGTTGTAGCTCCCCTCCAGGAGAAGCTGGAGAACAAGAGAAGGTTGTAGCCTTCTACAGGTTGCAGCCTACATACTTGTATAAGACTGCACCAGCATAGAATCATTGTAAAAAGAAGTTTCTAATTAAAAGAAGAAAGAGACAAATTGCAGCAGGTGGTTTTCACCCACATTGGGTTTCCACCTTATATCTTGTGTTCTTGTGTGTGACTGTCTGCATTATTTTTCTGTTCCTGGTTAATGTTTATATGGTTCTGACATCAGCATCTAAAGAATAATTAAATTATAAGTTATACGCTAGTTTCCTTAACTGAAGTTGCATATATATGTTGGTTTCACTAACCTAAGTAGCGTATACAAATCCGTGTATGAATTGAAAAATAATTGACCTGATAATACTGATTCATCCCCCCCCTCTTAGTATTATTTCCAATAGATCTTTGCCTACTTTTCCCTACTGATACTCTTTCCCTGTTTACCAGACTTTACCTCAACAAATATTTCCTATTTACCTCAAAGTTACCATAGTAAATTATAGGATATCGGTCATATTGGTCCACCATTCTTCATTTGGTATCTTCATCCTGATCAATTTCCTATATGTTTCATTAGCTTCAGTGTACTTAGTAAAATTGGGTTGGATGGTAAACAGGCATTTCACTTCATGCTCAACATAGAAAAGATTTTCCAAACCATCATACAACACTTTTCCTGTAGGTAGTGCTTTCACTGTGGAAGAATTGGCTTGATTTCTGGCTTTTTTGTGTAGTTTCTTAATGTAGTCATCATGAGTCATCAGCTTGTTATTTATGACCAGTGAGCTTGGAAGTCTTTTATTCCTTAGAATGTCATATTTTAAAATAAAATCATCTATGTCCTCTTCAATACTTTGACATTGTTTTTCTAGGTTAAGCATTAATTTCCTTTTAATAAGAACTTTCTTAATTTCAAGGATAGTAGTAGTTTGATCTTTGATATCCCATTGTTCTAGTTGATGCTTGTTTTACCTACTCAAGAAGTTGATAAATTGGGTTACCTCTTCAGGTTTCTCTCCCAATTCTTCCCTGGTCTTCTGTATAGCCTTTGTAGCTAGTTTAACTAACTCAATTTGTTCAAAAATGATCTGGATAGCAGACCAAATATCATTGATGGAATCAATGATATTGGTTCATAAAATCTCTCTAATATATCTCAGAGGCTTTTCCAATGTTAAGTCCTTCTCTAATGTTTTTATTCTTTCAATCATCCTTCTATTTTTTCTCTCTTCTTCAGTGTAATTAATCTATGATAGCTCATAATTGTTTTCCAAGCTAGTAACTATTTCTTTTAGTTTCTTTATTTCAATTGCTTGGATTTTCATTTCCTCCATGGATTTTATTAAATCCTCTATTTTCTTTATTGAAGTTACTACTGCTTTTGATGTACTTGCTATTGTTGTTACTGACAGAGCTGTTTCTAGGGGAATGTTTGGTGCCAAAGATGTTGTAATAGTAGATGGCACTGCTGTAGAAATTATGGGTATTACAGTACGAGGAATGGTGGTCGGCTTTCCCTGTTTAGACTGGAAAGATTTTTCTAGTTCTTGCTCTATTTCTTTCAACTGTTCATTCAACATAAGGCCCAAATCCATAAGTTCTTCCTCATTTTGTTTTTGAATTACTTTTGCAGTTTGTGGATGTAGGAGGGGAGGGAGTTTGAGTTGTTTACTGAGTGTAGTAATGTCATCATTCTTTTTCTTTATCAATATTTCAGCTGCTTTAACATCTTTGACTCAATCACTAGGTCTTCTAATGATTTTATCCTTGTGTCCTTAGCCTGAGAATAGGCTTTTTCCAACGGTAACTATGTTTTAGTATTACTAAGAGAATTCTACAACTGATGTGCAGTGATGTCTTTACTGGTTAATGTGGAATAGACCATCTCACCCATTTTCTTATGGAGCTCAATCTGATCAATTCGGTGGATGTCTCTGGCAAGAAATTAAAAATTTGCTTTTAAATAATTAGCCATGGACTTTGGTTGTTGTATTTTTGCCTTAAAAAAGCTCATCTGCATCTTTCCCTTTTTGATGTCAAAGGCTGACATCAACCTTGTCTAATTTGTAGGAGCCATTTTCAGATATTGGGCATAGGTTTGAGCTTTGAGCTTCTCATTCCTAGCCTTAATCTCTTTTTACTTTTCTTTCAAATCGTAGCTCTGCTCTAAATATGTCCTTAGTGATGACACTTCTACACTTTTCTACCTACTTAGTGCCTATGTTTGAGAGGTAAATGGTGTCTCCCCTGCTAGTGTTGTTTGCATTATGTCTCTTCTTTTCTCTTCATATTCCTTCTCGGAAAGAGGATTCAATCACTGCCTCTTTACATATACCTGGTCCAATGGCACTGTAGAGGGGCTAGCCTCATTTCAACTTCTTTTTGGATTCACTCCTCATTAAGAGGGATCTGCAATAGTGGAGGGTTTCCCATGTTTGTATCAGTCTAGGTCAACTCCTCAGAAATTCTCTGTGACCCTGAATCCTTTCCCTGTCCTGAAGTCTCTGGTTGTCCTGATGTTTGTGCACTATGCTCTTGTGCTGGTCTTCTTTTGAAATCTTTCAAAACATTTTCTACTTCAACTTTTGTACTATCTTGTTCTATAAGTGTTCCCTCCACCCATTCATTTTGATTTGCATATTGTTCTATATCTGGAATGCTATGATGGATGTAAGGGGATAGCTTATGCTTTTGCCTTCTGTCATAGATGAAGCTACGAGGATCACAAGGCTAGACGAAACTCTTTTTCAATCTCAATCTCTCAAGGATTTCCTTTGCCTCTTTCCCTACTTTTCTGTTGTTGCAAATAAATGGGCCTAGGTGATCCTTTATCCTTAGCTGAGCTTTCTTCTTAGTCTTCATAAAGTGGATTTCATCATAAGTGATCATTTTCATGTAGTACTCCAGGGAAAATAATTGCATGGGGAGGTATTTGGTCAGTTTAAAGGGAGGCATCTCACACCCATAAATTTTGATCTCAGTATGGTTCTAGTACAAGTACGAGTCCCCAACCTTGTATTTCTTGGATAACTGAAGAATTCTCTTAATATCATCACTAATTCTGGTAGGGGGACTTCCTATCAACATGGTAGTTACCAGATGCACAAATTTATCAATAAAATATGTATAAGGATAGGGAGAAGAAGGAGAATAGTGAAATTTGGAAGTCCAGAAGATGACTGACCTAGGGTTCCCTCTAGTGTCAAGCTTTTGTACAGAGAAAGGGAATTTATCAGTTTGATAGTAGACTCGAAAAGACGGTACAGGATTGAAGAATATTTAAATACTCTCTCATTCTCTAATCTCACGAATTGGTCATGCATCTTATCAGCAATGAATGCAACATAGTCAAATTTGGCTACAGGAGGTTGGGCAAGGGTGAAAATAGACATGTAGGCAAAGGTCATTTCATCTACATACTCATTAGTGGTAAAACCCAGAATGTAAGCAAACATGGTGACAATATCCCTGCCCAAACCAGTAAAAGCACATGACATGTAAGGAGGGGGGTCTTTTTATCTGTATTTTTCTTCCATGAAAGTCTGACTAACTTGGTTATTTTTGGAACTGGACAACCTTGAATATTTTTCAAGTAAATCTACAATGGAAAGGGGAGTGAGGTCCTGGCTAGGATATAATTATAGCATTTCATTTATAGACTTAGTTCTAATGGTGAAAAGGACTTTCTAGTCAGGGGACATTACATCTCTCATATTGGGGTCGTAGTTTGCATGGAATTGTTGGACAATATCCAGGAAAATATGGATAGTGGGGAATTGATATTTAGGTAGGTTTGATTCTCAAAGACCTAATTTATCTGAATTGTTAAGATAATTGTCTCGATACTTGCAATATAGCTTCAAGGGGGTTTCATCAAATGTAAGGTCTTTGATTTGTAAATCTCTATTGGCCAAGGGAAGGTGGTCCAAATCTCTATGGGGAGTAGTGATTAACATGACATTTAGGGACCCAGGAGCTTCCATCCTTGGTTCTTGTGTATTTAGGGAAGAAAGTTGGGGTTTTCAAGGATTTCAGATAAAATAGGTGCTTGGGGAAGCCTTGGGGCTAAGAAATAGCTTAATTGTACTGGATTACTTAAGTTTAGAGTAATTTGGTGGAGGTTTGAGTACGAAAATAGGGTTCCTGAGAAGGAAATGCGGTAAATACCTGGTTATGGTTGGCTGAAGGGACAAATGGTTGTGGTGAATGCTTTGCTGGGTGCACACAGTAGTCTGCAGTGGCCTGGAATTCAACGACTAATAGTGGTGGGTGGTTGGGAGTAAGTTGTTGGTCTGGAAGTACTCTATGCATGCATGGAATTCATAAGTTTCTTTTCTTAGTAAAAAGGGAAAAAAATGAATATTTTTGTTTTTATGCACAAAGTCAATGACTTTTGGTGGGTGAATGGGAAAACGACAGTTGGTGTCAACTAACCAATGGGACACTTTGTCGTTTAGTGGAGGCGGTAAGTGGGATTGATCGCACCGCTTTTGGGAGGTTGGTGGTTTTGGTAGAGGGTCGCACAATGCCACAAATTGGATGACACGTAGCGTAGGAGAAAAGTCAAAACAACTTGCGTCAGGTGGTTAACATTCGACCAAAAGGCCCACACGATATGAGCGAGAGTCATTGGATGTGGGAAGGCAGATCGTGCGGTAGTTGACAAGGGAAAGTGCTAGGGATTTAATGGAGGGGGCTTGATAGCATAATTAACATAATTAAATGACTTTAATTATATTAGGGATGATTTGATTGGAAGAATAAAGGATTAATAACTTTAATGATATCGAGGATGAATGTATTGGTGAAGAGGCTATTATTTAATCCAGGTGATTAATTAGTTCCTTTTTAGCACATCGGGGGTTTTGTCTCTTAATTAATCATGGTTCAACTAATTAATCCAACTTAATTAACTTTATTATGTCTTATTTTTCAAACCATCAGGACGGGATATTTATTTATTTTGGGATTTTTATTAATAATATGGGAAAGGGTAATTTGTTTTGGGAGTTAAATAAATAATAAGAATTAAGAGTTAATATGACCATGGAAAACAAAATGCGCTAAGTAAATGTTTCTAAAAATACATTCATCATCCAACATTATGACTTAGGCTAAAATGTGTTTGGGGGGGGTTTTATAAAGAACCATTTATTTTTCCTAAGTAAAAGAGTGATTTTACCCTGGGAAAAGGATTTGAAGGGAATGAATGAATTATGGAGGGGGTGAATTTTGATGAAGGGGCTTTAGAACTTAGGCCTTGCAAGTTGTTGGGCCGAGGGTTTGGTCCCTCCAAAAGTCAGAGAAATGCTCTGAGCCTCTTTAACTTTCAGGTTGTTGGTGCCTTTAGTACTTATGCGAAATTAGTAAAATTTAGGAGAAAAATGAGTGAAGAGGTTGATTAGTTTGACTTTTGTCTATGATGTAAATGTATTCATTGTCATCCATATCTTTAAGTGCTTTTGATGATGAAAGTATATGACTTGATATCTAGATTCATCATACATAATTCTGCAACCATTCATCTACTTACCCTACCTACTTATCCTACCATTTTTTCTTCTTTTATTAGGGTGCACTTAAACTGGCAAACCCTTATCAAAACCTTTTCTTTTCTTTTACAATGGAAATTTGTCTAAGTCTATCCTTATTACATCCAAGGGCTGAGAATAAACTGTTGAGCTCCTTTTATTCACTCTACATATCTACTTATCTACCAAGATTAAACTGTTTGGTTAGATTTTATTCTCTATCTCTAAGCATGAATTTCAAAACATGGAATAACCAAGATTAAGTTATTTGGTTACCATGGATTGTGGCATAAGTAACAAGTTGCATGCAATCAATTATACAAAAAGTGAAATAGTTGTGGCATTTTGACTTGCACACTTTCATGGTCTTTTTATTTTTCTTAGGGTTAATATTTTTATTTTTTCTAACCTTTTCATTCTTTTTGTCCTTTTATTCTTTTTCTAGGGCATACCCTCTTTACATTTTTTAATTTTTGATTTTGAATATGGAAAAAATCTGCAACAAGCAAAGGTATTTACATATTTTAGAGCTAAACCAAGTCAATCATGATATATGACACCTATTGGTATAGGAACATAATAGTGTCTCCACATGGCGATGGTTTTTCCTAGTGGAAGGTCAACAACTGTAAATAAATGGCCTTTGAAAGACTTTGATTGTGCTCTGTGTTAGTTTCAGTGTTTGCATCCTTCCTCCAGTGATCAAACATGCTCTTACAAGTGATTTTAAGGTGTCACAATCAAATTTTGTCATTTCAATAAGTCTTCAAGCAAAATTTGGTCACTAGGCATTAGGTCTAGGGTTTGTTTTCACTTTTTTCAAAGTTGCCCAAATGTCGGTCCATGTCACCATTCAGCTGAGTCTATCATCATTCAGAAGGTTGTTATCATCATGTCAGGTTCCATTGGGTCATTTTACAGCTTGTTCATGCCTCAGTTGCGCCTAGGCAAGGTTCATTTCCCTCTCTTAGGGTTTTGAAGGCAATTTCTCTTGAATGGTCAAATAATTAGAAAAACTTGTATCCATATGTTCATACACCTTCCCCTATCCTTCATGTACCTTATTAAACATTTCCCATCACTGAGATCCCCCAAATTCCTCATTTTTGCACAAACCCTAGTTTCTTGCCACAACTTGGCAATTTTCTAGGCTAGGCCTGTGTTTTTCCCTTTTGGACCTCTTCCCCTCACTCGATATCTGAGATTCCACTTTCCCCTACCTCCTAACATCCCTCCCTACTTCCCAAAATTTCCCCAAAAATTTATAAGCCTCTTATCCCCTTCATTTCGCTACATTTCGACAAAATCCCTTGTTTCACACATCAGGATAAGTTTCACTCAAAAGCTGTTTCAGAGCAATAAAAGATGAATTTTGGAAAACTGAGAGAGGTTTTTGTCCAAAACATGCCATATCAGAAAACCCTCCCTCACTGTTAACACAAGTATCATGGTTTTAGAGAAATGTCAAAAATACCATTGCCTCAGGAGAATTGAATGCACCTTTGAAGTGACCTTGGGAAAATCAAGATTTCTCCTATAATGGTTAGCCAAATGACTTTCTTGATGAGTCAAATGATAACTAGACATAAATATATTTCCAATGAGCTATCATGAGCTCAATTTGGATTTGAGGAAGGCATTCAAAAGTTGACTGTAACAGCACTCTACCTTGAGGCAGCCTCATTTGGCACATTTTTACCAGTCTTGCAAGATTTGATTTTTGACAAGGAAAATGAACTCCAAATTGAAAATTTATAGTTGGGTTTGAAATTATACTCAAATACCTTTCCAACAAACTATCCTGCACCTAATTTGGACATCGGGAAGGCCTCCAAAAGCCTCCTGAAAAGTGCACTATGTAGCTGGGTGCGCGTGACGCATCAGGCTGGGCGCGCTGCGCATCAGGCACAAAAATGCAGTGTAAAATTACACATGCGCGGCGCATCAGAGGCGCGCGGCGCGTTGGGTGGGGTGCACAGCACACTAGATTTTTAGCCTGAAATTTGCTTGGAAAGGCATCAAATTGCCTCCTCTCTACACAAACTTGCAGGTAGGCTCATATTCACTACTTGTGCTTAGCTTTTGAAAGATAAACGTAATGGGTTCATGAAAAGTTTGTCGTGGATATCCAAGTTTGAAGCCCTCCTTTTGTCAATATAAAAAGTGTTGTAGGGTTTGAAAACAGTGTGTTACCAAGGTTGTATTCTTCCTCATTTCCCTTTGGCATATTTGGCACTTGAAGACAAAGAAATCAAGCCTTCGTTCCTCATTTTCAACAAATCAAACATACACTTGACATACACATTGCAACACCATGACTGACAACAACACATCATACAACCAAGACAGAGATTCCATCAATGAACTGCATGCACCAGGAAGACACTGAAACGGAGTAAAGGGCAAGATCGGCTCCGAATCTTGGCCGAAGCTTCTTTGGCTGAGCATGGCACTTGATGAGGCACCTTCAACCCAAATTTCAAGGAATTTGGAGAAAATTTTGTCATTTTGAAATTTTTGGCTTGCAAAACAGGTTTTTTGGCTGAACGCGTAGCACGTGACCCATAAGATTGGAAGGTCCAAATCACAAATGGCTTGTAGTTTTGGATTTATCATGATGAATTATACATGCTCAACCATTGCCAAAGCATTTCATCAAGTTCTGGGTGACCAAAAGACTCAAAAACACCATGAAAATCACCTTTCTACCATCTTTTGCACCAGCAGGAAGTACCTCCGGGAGAATGCACTTTTGGAGGGGCAAATGGACACCAAATTCGAAAATTCCACTTGGGTTGGAAAGTAGACATCCAGGGCTTCAACAAGCCAACCTTAGATCGATTTGGATGCCAGTAAGTTCCCCAAAAACAGGTGGAAAGGCGTGTGGCGCATAGGTCTCAGGCACGCGGCGCAGAGGGTGTTTTGGCAAAATTTTCATCTTCAGCTCAGGAAATGAAGCCAGTTTGACCAGTTTTGACTTGTGATGTGATTTTTCACTCCTCTTGATGTAATTAATGAAACATGATGTTATTTTGACACTTAGTTACTTATTCTAGAAGATTCATTCACTAAAAGGTGAAAATTTAATAAATGAATTGGTTTCCTAGCTTATAGAGGCAAGTTGTTTTGACTGCTTATATTGTAGTGCTTTGTTTAGAGTTAGTTCAAATAGCTCCTAGAATGATGAGCTCGACCCCCAGAGGCAAGGAAAGGGTTTAGGATGGTCTATATGATGTAATTTCTCAATCATTTTCAGAAGTTGGAGAGGTTGGACACTTGGGACTGTTTTGGCATATCATTGTACATATTATCTCTGCATTTTTGGCTAAGGAAAGACTAGGATTTTGCAGCATTGTTTGGGATCCATGTGGATTTATGTGCTGATGGTGTGATTCTTTCAGTAATTTTAAGTTGTTATGTGTATCATTTTCCTTCTCTCATCTTCTCCAATTGAACAAATGAAGTGTTAAGGTAGAATCCATAAATTGTTATGCTCTGCCTTTAAGTTTGTTTGGTTTTCCATGTTTTCATCTGTTTAAGGAGAATCCTTGAAAGCTTCTTGCTCTCCTTAGCTCCTCACCAATCTGATCTACCCATTCATTCCCTTTAAAAGCATCAGGATGATCACCTATCTTGCCCCAAATAGACCTCTGCAAAAGCTATGCCTCATCCCCAAGCCCAAATTTGCCTTTCCCTGTTTCAACACAAAAACCAAAAGAATCAAAATCAAACTTTCCTATCTCTTACTAGCCTAAAATTAGTTCCCATCCTAGAGTCATCTCGCACTCTATTGCTCATTTTATCGAGATTGACTGGAGAGAGCCCTCTCCTGTCGTCGTAGGGCTAGCTACGAGGTTGAGCGTGGTTTGATGTAGCCTTGAGTCTTACCTTATTTCAGCCTAAGGTAGATTTGAGTGCTAACATAGTGGCGACTCCACTGAGGAAGAACTGGTTTGCTTGTTAGTGTTATTTGACTTATAGCTACAGACGGACTCTGAAGTCATGCCAGGTAGCCTTCGAACTGCACATTGCTCTTCAAGTGTATAGTAGATAAACGTTGCTTCAGTCGATCTCAGGTGTAGCTTGTAATTGTAACACAACTTATAAATTGCCCCAGTACATGAAATCAAGTTGCAGATATGATGCTGATGGTGGACAGCAGTCAGACACATATGAAGGCTGAAAACATTCACCTGGCGACTCCATTCACTGAACAATCTAGAAATCGATGCTTCATGGTGACTTCACTGCAGGGAGATCAGTAGCTGTGAGATTTTCAATATGGACCGAATCATGAGAAGATATGCTCCCATGAGCCGAGATCACATTCCAGGTTTTCCGAATAAGATGCCCAAGGTAGATTGGTCAAGGAATTTGCCTACGTTTAACAATGATGGTAAGAAAGATGCTGCTTTACATCTGGTTAGATTTCATATGCATATTCGCAAGTTGAAAGTGGATTTTCTTGAAGATTGCTTGATGAAGATATTCTTGGCCACTCTGGAAGGTGAAGCCCAATCTTGGTATGAAAATTTGCCACTGGCCTGTATTTATTGTTTAAAAGATTTTCATGCCCTGTTCATTGAAATATATCAAGCGTCTTATCCATCATTAAATTTAGTTCATGATTGTTGCAAACATGCTTCTACTTTTATTGAAAGCCTTGAGAAATATTATGAAGATGATAATTTTATGGACGATGAGATCATGGAAGCACGGTACGAGAAACCATTTCAGCAACATGAAGAGAACCTAGAGGATTCCCATCAAGATGCTCAGGAAATTTTGCAGCAGAATCAAGATCAACAGGTTGTAGAGTGCCATATGGCTGAAAATGATGAAAGGAAGAATGGCATTTTAGATCTGCCCACAAAAGAAGACAACATGCAGATTGCAGATTGTGATAATGTCCACTCAGCTATTTCAGATCAACATTCAGATTATGATGACCAGGAATATCTTGTGCTGAAACCCATCAAGGAGGACTTTGCTGTTGAGCTCATCTGGAATGTAGAAGACAGAGGTATGGATTCAAATGTTCTCAGTCATGCTGCCAGTCTTTCATCAGAACAGAGTCTTCTTGAGGAGGTCATTCAGTCAGCTCATGAACAACAAGGTGAGATCTTTGCTCAAGCAAGTGAAAAAGTTTCTCTGAATGAATTTGTGGTAGACAACATAAATGATAATATTGTGCTTCAAGGATCATCTGAAGTTTCTTCTCTTATGATTGATGAATGTAATAAGGAACATGAAAACCTGGCCGTCATATCATATACAAATGACCTACAGCACATTCACACCACAGAAGATCAAAACATTCATGATTTCCATTCAGATTCCTCTTCATATGTTTCATGTGCTGAAATGTTTTTCCAAGAAGAGATCTGCTCATCCATTTGTTCAAAGTTTTTTGAAGCCCATGAGCATACTTTTACCGAAGCACATGATCAAGGCAGATCAGAATTTGAAGCAAAGGACACCTTGTTCTTTCAGCAGGAGGTGGCAATGGAAAATCTTCATGTTTTTCAAGATCCTCTAGCAAGTTTGTTGCAGCCAATAGTGAAAGTGACTATTACAGTGTTCAGTGATGAAGGAGATCATGGTCAGCTATGTTTTTGGATGCCCAGTTATCAGTTTGTATTGCTGATTAGCAGATCTGATCAGGGAAATCAGTCAAGAAGCCATCTGCTTGACTGGTTACATTGGAAAGCCAATTATACATGATTGTACATATTTCATTAGTATGCAGGTGGTTGTCATCATGATTCCAAATCTTGATGGATTGCTGCCTTTTTTCCAAAAGCTTTGTAAAGTCTTGTTTTAAGTCAGTCATGAGTCATTTGTGTTTGGTCTGTTGAGTCATCTTTTTCAAGTTATTTCAGTTTTCCATCGAGTCAGTTTGAGTCAAGTTTTAGTCAAATTTTCATTCAATAAATGTGTCAAAGGTTTTGTGTTATCCGTTCAAATAATGACTCCATTGCCCAATGGATAAGGAGCTGGTCTGCTCTCCCAAAGATCTGTCGTTCTTGGAACCTCCAAGGAGCTACCATCCCCATTGGAGACAATTTTAGTGTCAGTCTTTGTAGCCTTCCTCCAGTGATCAAACATGCTCTTACAAGTGATTTTAAAGTGTCACAATCAAATTTTGTCATTTCAATAAGTCTTTAAGCAAAATTTGGTCACTAGGCATTAGGTCTAAGGTTTGTTTTCACTCTTTTCAAAGTTGCCCAAATGTCGGTCCATGTCACCATTCAGCTGAGTCTATCATCATTCAGAAGGTTGTTATCATCATGTCAGGTTCCATTGGGTCATTTTGCAGCTTGTTCATGCCTCAGTTGCGCCTAGGCAAGGTTCATTTCCCTCTCCTAGGGTTTTGAAGGCAATTTCTCTTGAATCGTAAAATCATTAGCAAAACTTGTATCCATATGTTCATACACCTTCCCCTATCCTTCATGTGCCTTATTAAACACTTCCCATCACTGAGATCCCCCAAATTCCTCATTTTTGCACAAACCCTAGTTTCTTGCCACAACTTGGCAATTTTCTAGGCTAGGCCTGTGTTTTACCCTTTTGGACCTCTTCCCCTCACTCGATCTCTGAGATTTCACTTTTGCCTGCTTCCTAAAATCCCTCCCTAATTCCCAAAATTTCCCCAAGAATTTAGAAGCCCCTTATCCCCTTCATTTCACTTCATTTCGACAAAATCCCTTGTTTCACACATCGGGATAAGTTTCACTCAAAAGATGTTTCAGAGCAATCAAAGATGAATTTTGGAAAACTAAGAGAGGTTTTTTTCCACCACATGCCAAAGAAGAAAAACTTCCCTCACTCTTTACACAGGTATCATGGTTTTAGAGAAATGTCAAAAATACCATTACCTCAGGAAAATTGAATGCACCTCTGGAGTGACCTTGGGAAAATCAAGATTTCTCCTAGCATGGTTGGCCAAATGACTTTCTTGATGCATCAAATGATAACTATACACAAATATCTTTCCAATGAGATATCATGAGCTCAATTTGGAGTTGAGGAAGGGATTCAAAAGTTGACTGCAACAGCACTCTGCCTTGAGGCAGCCTCATTTGGCACATTTTGACCAGTCTTGGGAGATTTGATTTTTGACAAGGAAAATGAAGTCCAAATTAAAAAATTCTAGTTGATTTGGAAAGTAAGCTCAAAGACCTTTCCAACGAGCTATCCTGTACCCAATTTGGACACCAGGAACGCCTCCTGCAAAATGCACTATGTAGTTGGGTACGTGCGGCGCATCAGGCTGGGTGTGCGGCGCATCAGGGGCGTGCGACGCATTAGGCACAAAAATGCAGTGTAAAATTACACGTGCAAAGTGCATCAGAGGCATGTGGCGCATTGGGTGAGGCGCACGGTGTGCTGGGTTTTAAGCCCGAAATTTGCTTGGAAAGGCATCAAATTGCCTCCTCTCTGCACAAACTTGCAGGTAGGCTCATATTCACTACTTGTGCTTGGCTTTTGAAAGATAAATGTAATAGGTTCATGAAACGTTTGCCGTGGATATCCAAGTTTGAAGCCCTCCTTTTGTCAATATAAAAAGTGTTGTAGGGTTTGAAAACATTGTGTTACCAAGGTTGTATTCTTCCACATTTCCCTTTGGCATATTTGGCATTTGAAGACAAAGACATCAAGCCTTCATTCCTCATTTTCAGCAAATCAAACATACACTTGACATACACATTGCAACACCATGACTGAAAACAACACATCATACAACCAAGACAGAGATTCCATTAATGAACTGCATGCACCAAGAAGACACTAAAATGGAGTAAAGGCCAAGATCGACTCCCAATCTTGGCCGAAGCTTCTTTGTCTGAGCATGGCACTTGATAAGGCACCTTCAGCCCAAATTTCAAGGAATTTGGAGAAAATTTTGTCATTTTGAAGTTTTTGGCTTGCAAAACAGGTTTTTTGGCTCAACGCGTAGCGCACAACGCGCGACCCATAATATTGGGAGGTCCAAATCACAAATGGCTTGTAGTTTTGGATTTATCATGATGAATGATACATGCTCATCCATTTCCAAAGCATTTCATCAAGTTCTGAGTGACCAAAAGACTCAAAAACACCATGAAAATCACCTTTCTGCCATCTTTTGCACCAACAGGAAGTACCTCCGGAAGAATGCACTTTTGGAGGGGCAAATGGACACCAAATTGGAAAATTCCACTTGGGTTGGAAAGTAGACATCCAGGGATTTCCAACAAGCCAACCTGAACTCAATTTGGATGCGGAGAAGTGCCCCAAAAATAGGTGGAAAGGCGCACGGCGCACAGTGTTTTTTGGCAAAATTTTCATCTTCAGCTTAGGAAATGAAGCCAGTTTGACCAGTTTTGACTTGTGATGTGATTTTTCACTCCTCTTGATGTAATTACTGAAACATGATGTTATTTTGACACTTAGTTACCTATTCTAGAAGATTCATTCACTAAAAGGTGAAAATTTAATGAATGAATTGGTTTCCTAGCTTATAGAGGCAAGTTGTTTTGACTGCCTAGATTGTAGTGCTTTGTTTAGAGTTAGTTCAAACAGCTCCTAGAATGATGAGCTCGACCCCTAGAGGCAAGGAAAGGGGTTAGAATGGTCTATATGATGTAATTTCTCAACCATTTTCAGAAGTTGGAGAGGTTGGACACTTGGGATTGTTTTGGAATATCATTGTACATATTATCTCTGCATTTTTGCCTAAGGAAAGACTAGGGTTTTGCAGCACTGTTTGGGATCCATGTGGCTTTATGTGCTGATGATGTGCTTGTTTCAGTAATTGTAAGTTGTTATGTGTATCATTTTCCTTCTCTCATCTTCTCCAATTGAACAAATGAAGTGTTAAGGTAGAATCCATAAATTGTTATGCTCTGCCTTTAAGTTTGTTTGATTTTCCATGTTTTCATTTGTTTAAGGAGAATCCTTGAAAGCTTCTTGCTCTCCTTAGCTCCTCACCAGTCTGATCTACCCATTCATTCCCTTTAAAAGCATCAGGACGATCGCCTATCTTGCCCCAAATAGACCTCTGCAAAAGCTGTGCCTCATCCCCAAGCCTAAATTTGCCTTTCCCTGTTTCAACACAAAAACCCAAAAAATCAAAATCAAACATTCCTATCTCTTTACTAGACTAAAATCAGTTCCCATTTTAGAGTCATCTCGCACCCTATTGCTCATTTTATTGAGATTGACTGGAGAGAGCCCTCTCCTATCTTCGTAGGGCTAGCTACGAGGCTGAGCGCGGTTTGATGTAGCCTTGAGTCTTACCTTATTTCAGCCTAAGGTAGATTTGAGCACTAACACTCTGCAAATATCCTTTTCCCTACTGCTTTATTTGTATGTATAACAGTAATACTGCTGAAGCTTATGGCCTTCTCTTCAGGTTTCAACTTCAAAAAGTTTACCATCCAATCAACACTGAACTGTAAAAGGATATAATATATACAGTTTAAAAGACCTGGTAAGATTAAAAACTAGGATCAATGTAGTGCTTTAACATTCAACCATTGACTGGTCTTCCTTTGATCTCTACACCATCTAATTCTTTAAGAAAATATGAATTATTTCCTCTGAAGGCATATATTATGTATGGACCTTTCCATAGGAAGTCAAACTTCCCATGTTTCCCTTTGTACTCTCTTCTTGAATCCCACTTTAACACTTCGTCTCCTAGATAGAAGTCTTCTGCTTTGGTCCTTTTGTCAAAAATCTTCTTAAGTTTTTCTTGTAGTACCTAGGTTCTGTTGTATACTTCCTCTCTGGTTTGCTATAAATGGATAGTCTGGTTGATTCTCCTATGTATATCATTTGGTTCCACTTAGGCTTCTTGAAGTAATTTCATGACTGGAACTCCTAAAGATGAGGGTAAAACTGCCTCCATTCCATACACTAGCTCATAGGGACTGGTTCCAATGGATTTCTTAGTTGTAAGCCTATCTTCCCACAAAGCATTGGTTAATTTCTTGTTCCAAGTTTTCTTATTGTCTTCTAATAGTTTTTTGATAATATTCATTAGACTTTTATTGGATGATTCTGCAAGTCCATTCCCTTGAGGATAGTAAGTTGTGGAATGACCAAGTGTTATATGATACTTGTGACAGAAAGCAATCATTTTCTTTGACTTGAAGGCTACAGCATTATCTGTGATGACTTTGTTAGGAAAACCAAACCTACACAAAATATTAGCCTCTGGGAAACCATTATTACAGTATCAGTGGCTTGTCTAGAGGGAATAGCTTCTATCCATTTGGTAAAGTAATTAGTTGCAGTGAGTATCTATTTATGCTGAGTAGAAGAGGGTGGATGGATTTCTCTAATGAAGTCAAGAGCCCATTTTTAAAAATGTTTTTCTGTGGAAATAGGTTTCAAAGGCAAGGGTAAAAGTTTTCTTTTGCCTTCGAAGATCTGGCATTTATGGCAAGAAGTTACAAATTTTTTAACATCTGCAAACAAGGTTGACCAGTAAAATCTAGCTCTTAGAATTTTGTTAATAGTTGACTTCCAGTAGAGATGTCCACCACAATCCCCTGCATGAAATTCTTGGAGTACTTTGTCAGATTCTTCTTTTAATAAATAGTTCAACAAAATACCTTCATGATTTTTCCAAAACAAAGTATTATCTATAATGCAAAATTTTGAAGCTTTCAATTTCAAAAACCTACTCTTAGTTCTAGATAACCCTGGAGGAGCCTATAGGTTTTATAGAACATATATAATATCAGCATACCAGGGGGAATCTAGAAAGGGCTGGCTAAACTATGGAGTCACCATCTCCTATTCATTATCCAGTTCTATAGTAAGATTTATGTCTAGGGCTTGGTAATTTGTTTCTGCCATAAGTTTGGCCAACCCCTGACCTTTAAATTAACTTGGTAGGTTTTATCTCTATATCATATTCTAAAATTGTAGCTATCAATTTCCCCTCTTTCCATCAACTCCATCCTATGTTAGGGTATCTTTGACTACAATATTGGGAACATAAGCTATTACATGAGAATACAAAATATACACTCTGAAATCCTTATAGATTTTACCAAAGCAAAAGCTTGTTTCTCCATTATTTTATACTTTAATGAGGCATCTCTAAGAGCTTTACTAAAAAAGGCTATTGGTTTTTCACATCCTTGATAGTCCTTTTGTAGTAAGACTGCAGCTATGGCATGTTCTGATGCAAAGGAAAAGATAATGAAGCCTCTGTCAAATTTTGGGCTTGTAAGGGCTGGTGTTTGAGTTAAGGCTAATTTTATTTCTTCGAATGATTTTTTAGCCTCTATTGTCCACTTAATAGCCTAATCTTTTTTCAACATATTATTCAATAATCTAATTAGTTCAGCTAAATTAGAGATGAACCTTCCTAAAAAAAAATATTTTCCCTAAAAAAGCTTGAAGATCTTTAATGTTTCTTGGGTGAGGTATTTGTAAGATAGCTTCAATCCTGGCTAGGTCAATCTAGATTACATCTGTAGAGATAATGTGGCCTAACAATTTTCCTTCTTCCAACCCAAATAAATATTTCTTTAGGTTCAGAGAGATTCCATATTTTCTGCATTTAAGAAAAACTTGCCTAAGATGATCTAGGTGTTGTTGATCTAACTTAGGAAACACTGTAATATCATCAAGGTATATAACCAAGAAGTCATGGATTTCCTTTGCAAAGGTAATATCCATTGCCCTTTGAAAGGTGTCCCCTGCATTTTTCAATCCAAAAGGCATTTTAACATACATGAAGGTGCCCCATGAGGTTGTGGATGCAGTTTTTGCTTGGTCATCAGAATGGACTAAAATTTGGTTGTAACCCGAAAATCCATCTAAAAGTGAAATCCTTGTGGAACCTACTAACCTTTGTAGTATGTGATCCATTTTAGGTAAGGGATAGTTGTCTTTGAGTGAGACTTTGTTCAAGTTTCTAAGGTCAACACAGTCTAATTTCTCCTATTTTCTTTCTTGTAGGGACAAGATTGGATACCCAATATAAAAACCTAATGGGGGCAATGATTCTTGCTTCATACATTCGTTTGATCTCCTTTTCAATTGAAGGTAATAAAATAGGATTGATTCTTCTTAGCTTTTGCCTAAAAGGTTTCTGATCTTCTTTAAAAGGGATAGTGTGTTGTATAATACTGGTATCGTAGGATTTTAAGTCTTCGTAACTCCAGGCAAAACATCTTGGAATTCTTTCATTAGCTCAATATATTTCAGCTTTTCATCAAGGGGTAATGATTTAGACAGTTTTATCAGCTTAGGATTCTCTTGAGTTCCTATGTTTCATTCTTCAATGTCTGCTTTAAAGGGCTCCATCTTAGGCTTTTTAGGAATACCATTGGAGTCAAATAAGTCGTCCAAAGGAGTTAATCCCTTGGGTAATTGGTTATCTTTGAGATTTATGACTTCAGTTTCATCATTAATTATTTCATCAATATCCATTTTCTTTAAGTCCTGAATATCTATTTTTATGAATTTAGTGGGGTGAAGCATGTTTATTTATTTTTCTTCCAATTTGTTAATGTCTAAGTCATTAGTGCGATCAAAACCTTAAACTATGTCTACATATATATTCATGCTAGAAAATTCTTCATCTAATGTCAGAAAGTGATTAATCTGCTTATCATTTTCAAAAACTTGCCATTTCTTAATATTGTTAGGTATAGCTCGCCTTTGCCTAACCTCAGTAGTATACTGGTGATTGGGCCGAAAAGGAAATTTGCAGGTTGTAGCAAACATAGCTAGATATGAGCTTGCATGTTATGTTTTCTAGGAATGGTTGCAAGTTTGGTTTCTAAAAAAGTGTTAAGGATTTCTACAACTATACCTCTCTAAAGTCCTAATATAGGGTCTCTAGTTATGTAAACTCCATTAATATGTTTAACTATCAATTTAGAATCTCCCATGATTGATACCCTTATAGCTCCTAATCCTTTGACTAGCTTGAGGCCTAGCAGGAGTGCTTCATATTCTTCCATATTGTTTGTGCATTTGAAATTTAACCTATAGGCATGACCTTCTGCATGATCATTTTCTAAGTTATAGATCCATACCCCTGCCCCTACACCTAATTTGTTTACTGAACCATCAAACTCTAAATGCCATAAAATTTCATGTTCATAGTTTTCATCCGGAGTAGTGGAATCTTTCTTAGCTAAGGTATCTAGATTTTCTTTGTCATCTGATATCTCTTGAATTTGGACAATTGATTTTTATTTCACAATTTCTTTTGGTTCTGCTGTTATGTATTTAGATTTTTTAATTTCTTTTGGTTCTATTGCTATACCATTTGGAATATCTTCTGGATCAGTTTTTTCATTATAGAGAATAAAGGAATCCATATCAGAATGCACTGAGTAAATGGGAAATTTTTTAGGCTTCTCCTGACTACTCACTGCATATTTCATTAAAGTTTCTATATTTAGCTTCTTTGGTTGTCCAAAAGCAAATATGGTGGCATATGACATGTCTAATTATAGAGACCCCTGAATCTTGGCACCCCGGGATCTGGAGAACAACATGCCATACTTGGGTGGAATGTCTGCTACCACTATATCCATGAATATAGTTTTGGAAGGGTATTGAACCAAAGAAACTCATAAATCCTTTATAAGCCCTAAACACCTCACTTGAATGGAATCAAAGGAAAATGAATCCTTGTAGGGTCTAGTGATGTCTAAGTTAATTTTCTCCATAACATATTTGGGCATGAGATTGTGTGAAGCACCAAAGTCGAACATGGCATTATGCAAAATTTTGTCATGGATATTGAGACTAACATAGAAGGGTGGTATCCCTCCTTCCATTGGTTTCCCATTTACTTCAGGGCCAAAAATCAACTCGAGTTGGTAATCAAAGAGATTTACAGAATCTTGATTTTCAATGACATTTAATGATTTTCTTATCTGAGACCTGTATGCATCATGTCTTACTAGTTCTAAAAAGGAACTGAAATTTTAAGCTTAGCCACCTCTGCTCCAAGATTAAAGGGCAGGATTACTTTGTTTGGTTGAAATTTTGGATTTCTGGCAACAATGTTTTCTATCTTTTCTTCTCTTTCAGGATTTGGGACATCCCTTGCTGATTTTTCTAATCTGATCTTTAGAGACTCTTCCATTGTTTCCTTGGAGGGAAGTGAAGTGGAAGGTTGTTCATTATTGGGTTGACTATCAGACACATCTTCTATGGTGGGGCTAGAGGGATTTTGATTTGTTTTAGAAAGGATCTGAAGTGTTTTTGTCACTGGAACTATTTTACCCTTTTTAGGTTGATTAGGACCTATTTTTTGGTTAGGTTCCGGGGCATCAGTGCTTTTTCTGCTTCTTAAATTATACTGCTTATGTACTTCAAAAATAACATAATCATATCCTTGTCTGAAATCAAATGACTCTCCTATTTGGGTTTGGAATTTTTGAAATACATGGGACTCCTGGTCATCCTGAGTCAGGAAAACATCTTCCTCATCATTTGGACCCATTAAATTTATCTGAGTGTCTTGTTCAGGGTCTTATGAGTGGGAGTTCTCTGCATAGTTTTCTTGGAAAGGTGGTCTAATGTTTTGGTTAGGAATATTCTTTCCAGCATTTTGGTTCTGATTTTTTCTAAAGTTAGGATTTATCCCTAAATTAGTCTCTTGGCCATCCCAAGGAGATTTTCTTTCAATAATTTCAACTCTGTCCAACAATCTATCCATTCCTTTAACTATAGCATCCATCTTTTGTTCAAAGGGTGTATTCTCTTCTTTTGCAGGTATTCTTCTCTCATTTCTAGCTTTGGCTCTTTTGGAAAGTAGGTTAGCCTCAACACTTACTACTATACTCTGCATTTCTTCCAAAGTGGGGAGTTTCCTTTCTCTTAACTGGAAATCCATATCTGAATCAAATCCATCAAGAAATTTGGTCAGGGCTAAACCAAGTGGGAGACTAAGGTTGAGTAGTATAAACACTATTGAACCTAGTGCAATAGTCTTGAATGGTTTCATGAGGTCCCCTATGAAGGTTCTCATATTCTGATAAAATTTGAAAGGGGTCCTTCTTTTTCTCCCACCTATTCAAGAATTGTTGTTATAGAATTCTTAAGCTATCTATACTTTGGGGGACTAAAGATCTAAACCAAGTTCTAACTTCCCCAGTCAGACTCTGAACAAAAATTCTCATTTGAATGTCAATAGTGTCAATTTCAAATATGTCAAAATAGTTGGTCATTTTCTTAGTGTGCTGCTGAGCTATGTAGGTTCTAATGCCATCAAAAGTAGTAATTTTACTCTGATAGTCTTGAGGCATGGCACCTAAAGGAGCAAACATCACAAGGGGAGCATATCTATTCGGCATGATTCTAGGTTGAGTAGTAGTATGAATGGGAGTTGGGGTAACAGGAGATGTTTGGGTTGTGGAGGAAGAACTGGAGGTGGTAGTGGGATGTTGGGTGATGATTGGCAGGAGAGGAAGTGAAGGGATGAAGGGAGGGGTGGAATGGATTTCAGAAGAGTGAGGAAATGGTGGTGAACTAGCAGAAAGAGAAGTAGTTTCAGAAATTTCAGGTGTTCTATCGATGGTAAGAGATGACTAAGTGGAATTCTGCAGATATCGATCAGATGACAAATTGGATCGTTGGGTTTCAAGTTCTCTGAGGAATTCTGGATCTTGGACTAGGTCCAATGATTCACTTTCAAATGTGGTTCTAAATAGAGAGAGTTCAAAATCTTTGTCAAAAGGAAGATCTTCTAGGAAAAGCTACTCAACAGGACATGAATGTGATCTGAACAAAGGTCTGGGGCTCAATGAACTTTCTTGTCTTCTAATGATTCTCAGAATCAGGTTGGGATTTTCAAACACAGGGGGAGGATTTGGATCAAGATTTTCCCTGGTGTAAAGAGTTCTTCCTGAAGCCATATTTCGAGCTTTTCAATGCTATTCTTTTATGGATTTTTCAAAATAACTTCTAATAATCCTTTAATATGCTTTAAATTCAAACTTTATGTTTCTCAAAGGTTTACCTCAACTGAGGATTTGTTCTTCCCCAGTGTGGTCGCCACTATGTTATCACTTAGATTTTCCTTAGAAGTTATTGAAAGAAGGAAAGGATCCAAGGTAACTACAAACCAACTTTTAGACTCAGGTGCTAGCCCACCCAAGTCCAGAGAGGGCTCTCTTTTTATGATTTAGGTATGTTTGAAAAGATTTTAGGCTAGTATTAATTTTCAGTGAGGTTGTTTTATTTGAGAGTGGTGGAGTTATGAAACGAATGGGCAAACTAGGCTTTTAAGCCATTGGTCTATGGAGTTAATCAGGGATAATTCACTAGATTAAGTCAAATTATTGAGGTATGAGTTTAACAGGCAGGATAGCAGAATAAAAACAAAATTTGGCGCTTGAATGGGTGATAGTTTTGCTCAAAACTAGAGGGAAATCAAGAATCCTAAAGTTAGGATTAGAAAGAGGAAAGGAAGATAGGTCAACTAGTAGAGGGAAATTAAGAATCCTATATCAGGGATTTATTAGAGAAAAACTACAGGAATAGAGGAGTAGTTAAAAATTCCTTTATCGATATAGTTTAGAAGAAAACATAGAAATGGTAGACTGTTGATAGCAGAGAGAAATAAAGCTAATTCTGATATACTTTGACTATTTTACCATTTATAATTAAGATGCATGAAACATTGAAACATATAGAAAGCACATAAAATCACAAGGATAGAATACTTATTTGTAATTATATTGCACATGAATCTGATGAAATGTCCTCAACTTTCATTCCTTTTCTAGAAAAAATCCAAATTTTAGTACAAAAGCTTTCTTAGCTTGATAGCATAGAAATACAGAGATGTTATAGAATCCACCCACAATACTTCGAATGGAGAAGTATTTATACAAAAATTACATCAAAAATATCTCATAACCACATGAGACTTATTATAGGGAATACAACATATCTTTTACAAAAAGATAGAGACAGATGGAAACCAAATTGCTGTTGTTCCTTTATTTATGAATGAGCTGGAGGTTGAAACTCAGATTTTCCTCTTGTTGTTGCTTCAGTAATTGTGTGTTGGATCTTTGCTTACTTTTCCCTACTGATACTCTTTACATGTTCCTGATACTCTTTACCTGTTTACCAGACTTTACCATAGTAAATATTTTCTATTTACCTCAGAGTTACCATAGTAAATTATAGGATATCAATCATATTGGTCCACCTTCTTCATTTCTTATCTTCATCCTGGTCAATTTCATGTATATTTCATCAGCTTCAGTGTAGTTAGAAAAATTGGGTTGGACAGTAAACAAGTGTTTCACTTCATGCTCAATATAGAAAATATTTTCCAAACCATCATACAACACTTTTCCTGTAGTTAGTGCTTTCACTGTGGAAGAGCTGGCTTGATTTCTGGCTTGTTTGTGCAGTTTCTTAATGTAGTCATCATGAGTCATCAGCATGTCATTTATGACCAGTGGGCTTGGAATTCCTTTATTCCTTAGAATGTCATATTTTAACATAAAATCATCTATGTCCACTTGAATACTTTGACATTGTTTTTCCAGGTTAAGCATTAAGTTCTTTTTAATAAGAACTTTCTTAATTTCAAGGATAGTAGCAATTCAATCCTCAATATCCCATTGCTCTAGCTGATGCTTGATTTTTCTATTCAAGAGTTTGATCAATTGGCTTGCCTCTTCAAGTTTCTCCCCCAATTCTTCCCCAGTATTCTGTATAGCCTTTGTACCTAGTTTAACTAACTCATTTTGTTCAAAAATGATCTGGATAGAAGACCAAATATCATTGATGGAGTCAATGATATTGGTCCACAAAATCTCTCTAATATATCTCAGATGCTTTTCTAATGTTAAGTCCTTCTCTATTGTTTCGATTCTTTCAGTCATCCTTCTCTTTTTTCTCTCTTCTTCAGTGTAATTAATCTGTGATAGCTCATAATTGGTTTCCAAGCTGGTAACCATTTCCTTTAGTTTCTTTATTTCAATTGCTTGGATTTTCATTTCCTCCATGGATTTTATTAAGTCCTCTGTTTTCTTTGTTGAAGTTACTGCTGCTTCCGATGTACTTGTTGTTGTTACTGGTAGAGCTATTGCTAGGGGAATTTTGGGTGCCAAAGATGTTGCAATAGTACATGGCATTGTTGTAGAAATTATGGGTATTACAATCTGAGGAATGGTGGTCAGCTCGCCCTATTTAGACTGCAAAGCTTTTTCTAGCTCTTGCTATATTTCTTTCAACTTCTCATTCAACTTAAGGACAAAGTCCATAAGTTATTCCTCGTTTTGTTTTTGAATTACTTCTACAGTTTGTGGATGTAGGAGGGGAGCGAGTTTGAGTTGTTTCCTAAGTGAAATAATGTCATCATTCTTTTTCTTTATCAATCTTTCATTTGCTTTAACATCTTTGGGATCATGTCCCAACTCAATCACCACGTCATCTAATGATTTTATCCTGGTGTCCTTAGCTTGAGAAGAGGCTTTTTCCAAATATAATTGTGTTGTAGTATTACTCAGAGAATTCTGCAACTAATGTGCAATGATGGCTTTACTGGTCAATGTGGAATAGACCATCTCACCCGTTTGCTTATGGAGCTTAATCTGATCAATTGGGTGGATGTTTGTGGCAAGAACTTAAAAATTTGTTTTTAAATAATCAGCCATGGACTTTGGCTATTGTAATGTTGGCTTCAAAAAGCTCATCTGCATCTTTCCCTCTTTGATGTCAAAGGCTGACATCAACCTTGTCTGATTTGTAGGAGCAATTTTTAGATATTGAGCATAGGTTTGAGCTTTGAGATTCTCATTCCTAGCGTTAATATCTTTGTACTTTTCTTTCAAATCCCAGTTCTGCTCTGAAGTTGTCCTTAGTGATGGCACTTCTACACTTTGTTGCTTGCTTAGTGCCTATTTGAGAGGTAGATGGTGTCTCCCCTACTAGTGTTGTTTGCACTGTGTCACTTCTTGTCTCTTCATATTCGTTCTTGGACAGAGGATTCAATCTCTACCTGTTTACATATACCTAGTCCAATGGCACTGTAGAGGGGCTAGCCTCATTTCGAATTTGCTTTTGAATTCGCTCCTCATTAAGAGGGGTCTGCAATACTGGAGGTTTTCCCATGTTTGTATCAATTTGGGTCAACTCCTCAGGAATTCTCTATGACCTGAATCCTTTCCCTGTCGTAAAGTCTCTGGTTGTCCTGATGTTCATGCACTATGCTCCTATGTTGGTCTCTATGAAGATTCTCCAGGCACCTATACAAAGGGATCCAAATCAAGTCTTCTTTCCAAATATTTCAAAACATTTTCTACTTCAACTTGTGTACTATCTTGTTCTATAAGTGTTCCCTCCACCCATTCATTTTGATTCACATATTGTTCTAACTCTAGAATTCTATGCTAGATGTAAAGGGATAGCTTATGCTTTTTCCTTTTGTCACAGATGAAGCTATTAGGATCATAAGGCTAGATGAAAATCTTTTTCAATCTCAATCTCTCAAGGATTTCCTCTTCCTCTTTCCCTGCTTTTCTGTTGTTGCAAATAAATGGGCCTAGGTGATCCTTTATCCTTAGCTGAGCTTTCTTCTTAGTCTTCATAAAGTGGATTTCATCAGAATTAATCATTTGCCTGTAGTACTCCAGGGAAAATAATCGCATGGGGAGGTATTTGGGTAGTTTAAAGGGAGGCAACTCACACCCATAAATTATGATCTCGATATGGTTTTGGTACAAGTACGAGTCCCCAACCTTGTATTTCTTGGATAACTGAATAATTCTCTTAATATCGTCACTGATTGTGGGAGGGGGACTTCCTATAACCATGGTAGTTACCGGATGCACAAATTTATCAATAAGATTTGTATAAGGATAGGGAGAAGAAGGCAAATAGTGAAAAATGGAAGTCCAAAAGATGACTGACCTAGGGTTCTCACTAGTGTCAAGATTTTGTATAGAGAAAGGGAATTTATCAGTTTGGTAGTAGAGGAAAATATGATACATGACTGAAGAATATTTAAATACTCTCTCGTTCTCTAATCTCATGAATTGGTCATGCATCTTATCAGCAATGAATGCAACATAGTCAAATTTTGCTGCAAGAGGTTTGGGCAGGGGTGAAAATAGACATGTAGGCAAAGGTCATTTCATCTACATACTCATTAGTGGTAAAACCCAGAATGCAAGCAAACATGGTGACAATATCCCTGCCTAGACCAGAAAAGGCGCATGACATGTAAGGAGGGGGGTCTTTTGATCTGTATTTTTCTTCCATGAAAGTCTAACTGACTTGGTTAATTTTGGAACTGGACAGCCTTGAAAATTTTTCAAGTAAATTGATAATGGAAATGGGAGTGAGGTCCTAGCCAGACTGTAATTGCAACATTTGATTTATAGACTCAGTTGTAATGGTGAAAAGGACTTTTTGGTTAGGGGACATTATAGCTCTCATATTGGGGTCGTAGTTTGCATGGCATTGGTGGACAATATCTGCGAAAATATGGGTAGTGGGGAATTGATATTTAGCTAGGTTTGATTCCCAAAGACCTATTTTATCTGCATTGTTCAGATAATTGTCCTGATACTTTTAGTATAGCTTCAAGGGGGTTTCATCAAAAGTAAGGTCTTCGATTTGAAAATCTCTTTCGGCAAAGGGAAGGTGGTCCAAATCCCTGTCGGGAGTAGTGATTGGCATGACATTTAGGGCGATAGGAGCTTCCATCCTTGGTTCTTGTGTATTCAAGGAAGAAAGTTGGGGTTTTCAAGGATTTCAGATAAAACAGGTGCTTAGAAAGCCTTGGGGCTAAGAAACAACTTAATTGTACTAGATTACTTGAGTTTAGAGTAATTTGGTGGAGGTTTCAGTACGAAAACAGGGTTTCTAAGAAGGAAATGCGGTAAATACTTGGGTATGGTTGACTGAAGGGAAAAATGGTTGTGGTGAATGCTTTGCTGGGTGCACACAGTAGTCTGTAGTGGCCTAGAGTTTAGCAATTGATGGTGGTTGGCAATTGGGAGTAAGTTGCTAGTCTAGACGTACTCTGTGCGTGCATGGAAGGTAGAAGTTTCTTTTCTCGGTAAAAAGAGAAAACAATGAATATTTTTGTCATTATGCACAAAGTCAATGACTTTTGGTGGGTGAATGGGAAAATGACAGTTGGCGTCAACTAACCGATGGGACACTTTGTTGTTTAGTGGAGGCGGTAAGTGGGATCGATCGCTCCGATTTTGGGAAGTTGGTGGTTTTGGCAGAGGGTCGTGCGATGCCACAAATTGGATTACACATAGCATCGGAAAAAAGTCAAAACAATTTGCGTCATGTGGTTAACGTTCGACCAAAAGGCCCACGCGATATGAGCGAGAGTCATTAGATGAGGGAAGGTAGATCGTGGAGTAGTCGATAGTAGCAAGTGTTAGGGAGTTAATGGAGGGGACCCGATGGCATAATCAACATAATTAAATGACTTTTATTATAACGGGGATGATTTAATTGGACGAGTAAAGGATTAATAACTTTAATGATATCAAGGGTGACTGTATTGGCGGAGAGGCTGTTATTTAATCAAGGTGATTAATTAATTCCTTTTTAACACGTTGGGGGTTTTGGCTCTTAATTAATTGTAGTTTGACTAATTAATCCAACTTAATTAACTTTATTATGGTTTATTTTTCAAACCATTAGGATGAGATATTTATTTATTTTGGGATTTTTATTAATAATATGGGAAAGGGTAATTTGTTTTGAGAGTTAAATAAATAATAAGAATTAAGAGTTAATATGACCATGGAAAAGAAAATGCATTAAGTAAATTTTTCTGAAAATACATTCATCATCCAACATTATGACTTAGGCTAAAATGTGTTTGGGGGGGTTTTTATAAAGAACCATTCATTTCTCCTAAGTAAAAGAGTGAATTTACCCTGGGAAAAGGATTTGGAGGGAATGAATGAATTATGGAGGGGGTGAATTTTGATGAAGGGGCTTTAGCACTTATTCCTTGCAAGTTATCGAACCGAGGGTTTGGTCCCTCCAGAAGTCAGAGAAATGCTCTGAGTCCCTTTAACTTTCAGGTTGTTGGTGCCTTTAGTACTTATGGGAAATTAATAAAATTTAGGGAAAAAATGAGTGAGGAGGTTAATTAGTTTGACTTTTGTCTATGATGTAAATGTCCTCATTTTCATCCATATCTTTAAGTTCTTTTGATGATGAAAGTATATGACTTGATATCTAGATTCATCATACATAATTCTGCAACCATTCATCTGCTTACCCTACCTACTTATTCTACCATTTTTCTTCTTTTATTAGGGTGCGCTTAAACTGGCAAACCCTTATCAAAACCTTTTCTTTTATTTTACGATGGAAATATGTCCAAGTCTATCATTATTACATCCAAGGGATCAGTTTAAACTATTGAGCTCCTTTTATTCACTCTACCTATCTACTTATCTGCCAATATTAAATAGTTTGGTCAGATTTTATTCTCTATCTCTAAGCATGAAATTCAAAACATGGAATAACCAAGATTAAACTGTTTGGTTACCATGGATTTTGGCATAAATAACAAGTTGCACACAATCATTTATACAAAAAGTGAAATAGTAGTGGCATTTTGACTTGCACACTTTCATGGTCTTTTTATTTTTCTTGGGGTTCATTTTTTCATTTTTTCTAACCTTTTCATTCTTTTTGTCCTTTTATTCTTTGTCTAGGACACATCCTCTTTACATTTTTTAATTTTTGATTTTGAATATGGAAAACATTTGCAACAAGCAAAGGTATGTACATATTTCAGAGCTAAACCAAGTCAATCCTGATATATGACACCTATTGGAATAGGAAAATAATACTATCTATGTTGCAAGATCCTATGATGACTATTATGGTCTTGCTACCACATGATTAAGGCCCTTGTCTTTGGTTTTGATCATAAATTTCATATCTGTCTCTTGATGTAAAGGTCATGTAAATAACTATGATATAATAATTGTAATATTTAGTCATGTTTGGACTATTGGGGTTATGTTAATTATGTATGTAATCTCATTTTGGGAATTTGATGTAATGTTGAGTCAAATATGTAAACCCACTGTGTTGGGTGATTGATGTATGCATGATTCCTTGGTGATAGGAAAGGTCATATTTGGTTGAGTCATAGAGTCATGTACTTCATTGAAAATATTCTTGAAGATTTAGCATATGCTCAGGGGGAGAATGGTCAATGTTCATATTCAACAATCAGACCTACAATGGTCCTCTCTACAAAGGGAGAAATAAGTTTTCATTTAGAATTGATCAACCCTTTTCCCTGACGTCAAAGGGAGAGAGTATCTTAGAGTTTGCAGAAGAATGCTTGGAGAGAAGCTTGGTATGCTTACAATGTTTTTATAAGTATTTACAGGTGATGGTGACCAAAAACCAAAGTGGTTGCCATCGATTCCAAAGGGGGAGATTGTTGGCATTATGACTAATGTGTTTTCCTTGATGGAAACCTACTTGATAAAGATGTCAACATGATGATTATGCAGTGTGACAAAAATAATGGAAAGAGGTTTCCCTCGATGGAAACCTACTTAATAATGATGTCAAAATGATGGTTATGCATATACTATAGGTGAGATGGACAAAGGAGTATTAGTTCAGAGATAGATAGATGATAGAGGTGAACTTTAGGAAAGTATATGTGGGTGCTGTGAAGATAATTCATGTACATATGCAGGTATGATGAGAGAAGTCATGTACAATTTTCGCACTATGGTATTATGAATACCAGGGGTATTTACCATGGTATTGGCTGATAGTAATCAGCACGATAAAATATATTTGATTCTGTCAAAGAATACCTTCGGCGTTACTTAGGGATTGGCCTAAGGTATTGGTTAAGGCCTAAGCTATATAAGGAGATGGAGATCAAGTGTTTAGTGGTGTATGTGATGGATTATTTATTAATGTCTTGATATGAAATAGAAGTACACTAGGCAACATGGAGATGGATCAGATCTAATAGATCTAAAATGATCACATATTGAATAATTTGTTTATGGTTTGATAGATCTATGATGAGGATATTATGATGTGTGTCTATAACTATTGGCTTAGGTTGGGCTGACCCAGGTTCAAAGTTTACTATGCACCAACAAAACCCTCAATTATTGGCCCTCTCGACAACAATATGCAAGCATATCATAGTCTCACCCGAAGTGATTATGGGAGGATGAAGAACCAGGTTTTTGCAGCCTTGAGGGATGATGCGATGTGGTACTTTTATGTTATTTTATACTTAACATACATAGCTTACTTCTCATGGTTGGATTATCTATTTAACCATGTCATTAAAAACCATATACGATACTGCATGGAAGTAAAATATAACCAAAATACTAAATAGAAAGAAAAATATACATAATAATCATACACAAGTTATGTCCATAAAAAATGTACTTCTTATATTAATTCTTTGGAAAAGTGTCAAAATCCTTGACCTGCGCACCCAACTGTAGGTGTCTGCATACTCAACTGCATACTTTAGGTCTCTGTGCACTCAGCTGCAGAGCCTTTCCTTCAAACCCAAAATATATTACAAAGATATTTCCTTATGCTTCTATCATATTATTGTTCATTTCTTATGTTAGAAAATTATATATTTCAAAGCAATGGAACACGTAAAATATTGCAGAAACACAAACACATAAAATGCATAAAACAAGAGAGATATAGATATACATTTTTCACCCAATTTAGGCTACGTCCACGGAGAAACAACCAGTCCTTCCTTTTATATTATCCATCAAGATGAAGAGATACAACCTACATAAGATTTGTTGTAATTTCCTCTTCACTCTCACACAATCTCTCTCTTTCTTGCTCAGAATACACATATTCATAGTTGCACTACAATTCCCTCAAATATAGCGAGGCATTGCCTTATAGGGTAAAAAAAACCTAAATTAAATATAACTTCTACCATCAGCTCATCTACCTAATGAATGGCTTAGATTGACTACGAAATTACAACATTTTACAAAGAAATCTTATATCTATTTTTTAGCTTTGGTAGCGATGCCACCAAACCCCCACTGACGGCCCATTAGCCTCCAGACCACTGTGGTGGGGATAGGTCCCCACATGTGGAGGGGTGTACAATCTTCCTGGGGTATACATCTGTTTGAAGCAAAGACCTCAAAATAAAGAAGATAATCAGGTTCCAGACCCAACAACTTCGGCTTACGTATTTTCTCCTATATATATACTAATTACATCAACAAGTATTATCAAAATAACATGGTCCGAATACCATGGTTCACCTAAAAAAAATCCATTATTTCCCAAACCCGTTACAAAAAAAGGGACTTTGACACACTCGTTACATAGATCTACAGAACTACGCACTCTGGTTCCCCAAAATGCTGATTTTTGACCAAAAATTGAGCCAGGTTGGGTTGCAGCCAATAGGAACCCAACACTCACATGTGACTCATCCCAAGTCACTCAGTTGCTTTGCCTCAAATATTTGTTGCGATGTTGTTGTAGATGACATTATACTTCTTTAATATCTTTGTTGCCTACTTATCTTATTTGTGCACTTCTACCAATAGTGCCTCCATCACTAGTATTACAGTCTTCTACAACACTACTTCTTCCTTTTGTTGAATCTCTTAGAGATTCCCATCCACTTCCTATGATAGATGCAGAGCGTCATCCTACCATGGTTGATTTCTCTTCATCAAAATTTGGTCTTCCCTTCTGAGTTCTTCTATCTGTTTCTGAAGTGCCTTGGATTCACTAATTTGAACGAGCTTCTATGAGACTAGCAAGGTCTTCAAAGTTTCCTAAATCTCCTATAGCGTCTTCTACTTCTGCTAGATGTCATATTCTATCTTTTATATGTTCGTATCTTCGTGCAATAAAGTCAAAATCTACATGGTATCATCCAATAATTTTCCACACTCTGCCACTATCTCATAGATGCTTTTCACTGCAATCTTTAGGTCGATCTCCCTTTATTCATGAACTTTAGGTGGCAAGGCTGGTTATAGCTTCATTTGTAGCTCACTGATCTTTAATTCATACTCAAACTACACATCTGCAATCTTCTTCTTTGATTCCTTTAATACAAGGTCAAGATTCACGACCTTATCTTCTACTGATTCCTCCTAGCATACATCCATGTCGGGAATTTCCCTACAAGTGGCTTCGACCACCTCTTTCAATCTTTGTTATTGTAGCTCTCCATGATCCTTATCCTTAATTTCCTCGTCGAGATGTTTCTTCAGCGCAATGCGCTCTTGTTCTACATGAATATTTAACTCTGAGGTGTGTTGTCCATGCTCCTTTAGCTCATTCATGATGCCTTGGTGCAGGTCATGTAATAACAGAATGGAAAGAGCTACCACTTTCATGTTTACATGATACCAACATTTTTCCTGTTGCTTTACTTTAGTGGAGTCAAATAGCAGAGCTCTGGCAAGTATCTGCATTATCGTCAACCCAAATTTCACCTCTATTAGTCTTCTGGATGGAGTCTTTGGCCTATCTGCACTTGTTTTCTAGATGTTTACACCAATATTTTCAATTCGGAAATACTCTGCTCAAAACCTATCAGGAGTGCACCATAGCGATCCCCTATTTTGTTGCATGACTCCATTGTGACTTCTTAAACATTCTTCCCAATTTCATCTAGGTCCCCATCAGTAAGGACCAGTGGCATTGTGCCCTTGGATTTATCTGTGTTTTTCTTCTTTCGGCTTCTCATTGAATTTTTGCTCTACATCTTCCTCTTTCCTTTTTTTGTCTTTGTCTTCTCCCTAGTTTTTTCTTCTTCATGCTCTATCTCCTTTTCTTTCTACTATACATCCTTTTATTTATATTTTCCAATTAGTTCCCCATGCTACGAATTTTCTTCCTCTATTTCACTATCTCCTGCATTCTTCTCCATTGCATTCATCCATTATGTGGGCCACTATTGAATTAATTTTAGAAGATCATCTTCAGTGACTAAGTATAGCATAGGATGCCATGTCTTCATTGTATCCTTTTACGCCTGTTTCTAGATCCTATAAAATTCTGCTTTGAACTTTGTAACAGGCTTATATTGCTGGTACAAGCTTTGTGACACTCTAGGGTGATGATTTATGACCATGTGTAAATCCATGTGATACAAGAAAAATAATATGTTCTCCTATGCTCACGATGGCTCCAAAATATACCAGATCAAGGCATACTACGCATCTTCAAACACATCTTCTTCTACTGGAGGAAACTGTGAACCATCCAACTCCTTCCATGCCAACAATGCTATGATCAAAAGAAACCACATGTAAGGAAAGGTATTACCTTCCTCCTGAGCTTCCCAACAATCTTCCAGGAATTATTTACATACATATCTAGCCCATTTGTACTGGACCCCATTGCTGCACTGCGCAGCTAGGGAAACAACTATTGTGGGGACTTCATTGGCTCAACATTTTTGCATAATATTCCCAGCTAAGATATGTGCGGTGAAGCATACTCGTTGGTCACCAATTGAATTTATGTCATAACCTCGCATTTTCTTGACCAAGTAGAACTTATCCTTCATGTTCTACACTACCACTTTGTCCTTATCCTTACCCATGAATTCTTTAGTGAGGTCTCTTCCTTGGTATCAAAACCTGGTAATATGCCATATCAGTATCTCTTCGATGGGGATTTTTTTTCCCACCCAGAGGTATTATTTGTGCACTAGCACAAGAAATTGCCTTATGTAGGCTGTGTTAGGTGTACATCTACTAAAGTGTGGCATGCTCAACATTTTTAGTAAGCTTGATCACTCCAACCATTGCACCCACTAATGTGGTTCCAATATCCTTACTCTACTCTTTGGGTAATGGACCTAGTTTAGGTACCTGCTTGGTGCGAAATATGGGAATTTTTTACAGTCATTGAAGTTGTTATCCTCGAACTTCAACTGTCGGATTGTTCTAGAAATTCTCCTTCAAATGGCATCTTCTCTGGTAGAAATGATGTAAATGTGCCATACTTCACATCCTTGGAGTCTTTGACTAGTTTTGCATTGGGTTTCTTGGGTGGTAAATATGGTGACAGCGGGGATAGAATTGTTGTGGTCTCTATCTCAATCTATGGTTCTTATGCTTCTTCTCCATTGTCTCTTATAGGTTTGGCTTCTAGTTGTGGTTCAATAGGCTTCTTAGGCTTCTTGTCTTTCTTCTTCTTTGTTATCTTCTCTAGAGTTAGTTTCTTCATTGGCAATCTTCTATGCGAGAGGGGAAATGTTGCAGGTGTACCAGATGGTTTTGTAAGTTTCATAGTTCCCTCTATACCTCTCTCTTCAAATATGTGGATGTGACCTTTAGTGTTCATGCAGTAGCATGACTTCTAAAATTTCTCAATACTTAGTGACTTTTGAGCTCTCAGACAACAAAGTGCCAAAACCTTGGCAGGATGCAGCCTTTTATATCACTATTAATCTTCTAAACCCATCATTATCTTAGATCTTGCTCAGATTTTGTATATTAATTGCTTATTTTTCCTTAGATCCTTGCCAACCTGTCTCCATAAATGCAATTTTATGCTCCTCCAATGACTAGTTTCCTTTTTCACGGTCATATTTCCGGAGAACTTCGACACCCCTTTCATTGTAGAGAACAATCCTTCTTGTGTCATGGTTCTTATGAACTGTGACATACTCCTAACTATCACAAAGTAACCTTTCTATGTTGAATCTCTTTTCTACAACATAGTTTATAGTCTAGTGCCCATTTTCAACTATAGGTGGCACTGAGACTTTCCTCCTTCTGTTTTAGAGTGAAGCTACCATTGTAGGGTTGTCCCCATATAGTTTCAACATGTTGTCATTCACCCTCCCTGGTATCAATTCTCCATTCAAATTCACAAACTAAAATGTGCCTCCATTCGTGATATATTTGGTGATATAGGGGCCTAACCAATGCATCCTAAACTTTCCTAGGAACTTCACGAATTTAATGTCATACAGAAGGAAAACATCTCCTTCCGGGAATGTCTTCTTCTTGATATGTCATTCGTGACAAGATTTTTCTCTTGATTTTTGCACCTGCTAATGAAATCCTGCTACAAATTTGTCTTCCTCTAATGTGAGCAATTGGGCCATTCTTTCCTCCATTATGTCAGGGTCATCAATGTCTGTAAAGGCTGCAATCCTTAAGTTTCATGCAATATACTCCATGGGAATCACAAATTCTTGCCCATAAGCCAACCTAAAAGATGTCTGACCTGTCAGCTTCTTGCATGTTGTTCTACAATCGCATAACACCATTGGAATTCTCAAATCCCAGTCATCTCTATTCACATTACATACTTTGGTCAGTGCATTTTCCAAAATATTGTTAAAAGCTTTAACTGTGCCATTTGCCTAAGGGTTATATGGGGTGCTCTTCTAATGTTACACCTAGAATTCTTGTAGGTTGGCTTATGGGCAAAAAGTTGTGATTTCCATGGATTATATTGTGTGAAGCTTAAGGATTGCAACACCTCAATGGTATTATTCAGGAAATGTGATCCTTGATCACTCATCAAGAATCTTGGACACCCAAATCTGGAAAAAAAATATACTCAAAAATGAACTTTGAAGTAGTTTCTATGCTACAATCCCTTCTTGCTTGTGCCTCATCCCACATCATTAAATAATTAATTGTTTTGATTATATACCTTGCACTAGTCTTCTTCCTAGGTGGGTTGATAGGTCCAACGAAATCAATGGACCATTTGTCGAAGGCCTGCAATATCACCTATGGCACCAATGGCATTCCATCCCTCCTTGATGGTTTCCCAGTTCTCTGACGTACATAAAATGATTGAAAATACTCATTTTCATCCTTGTGTAGTGTGAGCCACCATAAGATTAGTCTTAAGACCTTCTTCGCAGTAGCCTTCCTTGCATAATTTCCACCAACTACACCTCATGAGCTTCTACCAAAATAGTTTGTCTTTAATGTTTGGGGACATGCCTGCACAATATTTTATCTGGTCCCATCTTATACAAATTTCATTATATCAACAAAAATTTAGCTTCTTTTACCACTAACTACTTTTTTAGTTGCATAGCGTATTATGTAGGGGCCATTCCCAAAAACTCGATAATGTCTGTGAAGTGATCATCTACAATCCTAATTGCAAACAACTATGCATCAGGGAGATTGTCTTCTATGTCATTGGTTTTTCTCCTGTTTCCAAACTTGATAGATGTCAAGCCCAACATTCAACCTTCCTGGTTTAATAACAACTTCAAAATCATACTTGTGAAATAACAACAACCATGTACAAATCTTACCTTCTAGGACAGGCTTATTCACCAGATATTTCAATGCAAAATGATTTGTGAACATATTAAAATGTGTTCCCAACAAATAATATTTGAATTTTTGTAATGCATATACCATAGCCAGGCCTTCTCTTTCTAGGGTGTTGTAGCACCTCTTCTCTGCTTTAGACAACTTCTTTCTTGCAAAAGCTATAGGGTGGTCGATTTCTCTTGCACCAGGTTGTGCCAATACTACTCCCAAAAATATGCAAGATGCATCTACATGAACATGAAACAACTTTTTCTAGTCCGGGAAAACCAAGATAGGTGTAGTTACCATCTTTTCTTTCAATATCGATACTTTTCTAGCATTCTTTATTCCATTCAAAAGTCACATATTTCTTCAATAGTTTCTCCATTGGCACAATTATCTGTGCATACCCCTTAATGATTTTTTTGTAATATTCAATGTGTCCCAATGTAGTGTGCAACTGTCTCACTATTTTTGGTGGATGTAAGTTCACAATCACAACTATCTTCACGGGATCGATCATCAAACATTGCTTGCACACAAGATGCCCCAATAGTATGCCAAAAGGCATGCAAAATATACATTTCTTTAAGTTCAATGAGATATGGTTTTGCCTACATGTGGCCAACATAAGCCTTAAGATCGCAACATGCTTTTTTAATAGTCTAGAGACTGTCCAATCATCAAAGTATACCTCAAGGAATTTTTGGATGTACTCCTTGAATGTTATGACCACAACTCTTAAAAATATAGCAGGGGCATTCTTCAACCCAAAAGGCATCACTGTATGCTAATATGAGCCCCATTCTATTGCAAATGTGGTCTTACACCTATTCTCTGGTGCAATCTTGATCTAATGATAGCCATAAAATCCATCTGTGAATGAGTATGCCTCATTTCCTCCTACATTATCCAACACTTTATCTATAAATCCACGGAAATCCTGATTTCTCCTTGAGTTTTCTTTTCTTGTACCACCATGGGGCTTACCCGTTCTAATTATCCCATAGGTTCAATGATTCTTGTTTCTATCATCTTATCCAACTCAACTTTTACTTTCTCCTTATATTTTGGAGTCAATCTGTAAGGTATTTCCTTGACTAGCTTTACATCTCCTAAATCTGTAAGGTATAACTCCTAAATCTCCTACTATACCCTTCATTTATGAAAACTTAGTGAGAAACAACTACTGATATTCATGAAGAAAATATGTAACTTTACTAACTGTATCTTCATCCCAATAATCTCCAATCATTGTGAACTTTGGTTCCTCTTCTGATCCTATATTCACCTTCTTAGTATTTATTGGCTCCACTATATATGGTATTTCTGGGTTAGGTCCAGTGACTTTGTAGTGTCCTTTTGATTCTTCTATGTCAACATTGCGCGGATCTTCATCTTCTTCTGCAATAATGCTATAGCATTCCAATGCATGCTCTAGCTGTGTGGTCAAATCCGATTGTTGCCATGGCAGCAAGGTCACATTCCTAAATATATTTTCTCTAACTGTATGAAGAGTCGAATCTATGCATGGGTAATCATCTTCAAAATTGAATGTTAATATAAACACTTCAACCAAATCTTCCAAATTTATAGTACCATGGCATAGTTCTATTTCTAGGTACCATTTCATAGGAATTGTCTCTAATGCGTGGATAAACCTATCTACCCCTTCTTGTTGTGGGATCTCCTCCCATGTTGTAATGCATTGGTGAATATTCTCCCTAGGGTCAATTTTAGCATCATATTTCACCTCCATTTCTATATCTACTGGCCCAAACCTGATACAAATTAATATTCGACACTCCTACCAATCTACTATATTTCTTTTATGTGAACCCCACCATCTAGGAAGGGTAGATCTCAGAGCCACATCCAAAGTGAACAACCTTTTCTCTTTTGTTATTTTTCTTTCATAATCATCAAGGAAAATTCCTACATTACCTTAAACATAATAATAATGTGTTGATGGTACTAGACCCACCAACATGTGAGGGGATCTCCCCGGTAAGAAGTTCCAATTAGAACTCAAACCATTGGGTGTAGGAGTCCCAATAGTGGGTCGTACAATAATTCTTTGACCATGGTTTCTGTTAGGTTCCTATACCAATAGGTTTCATCTTTCATGATTGACAGTGGAAGGGCTAAATATGTTCATCATTACAGGCTGCAAAGGTTCCATATTTGGTGTACATACTATGACAATTAAAAAATGAAAAGAGGGTATGCCTTAAAAGAATAATCAAAAGGCAAGAAAAACAAATGGTCAAAAGAAAAGTGAAAATGAACCCCAAACTAAAGACCAAGAAAGTGGCCAATCAAAATGCTACTACTATCTTTGGACAGTATCATACTCTACAAATACTGCTGCTAATCATACTTAATGGATGGCCCAATAGCCTAATCTGCACCATGCCATGTTTAAATTGCTTGTTGCAGAATAGAGAATGTTGCCTGCCCAAACAGCTCAAGCTTGGCAGATGACTAGCTAGGTAGAGAAATGAAGGAGCCCAACTACTTAATCTGGGTCCTTGGAAGAAATAAGGGCACATTTAGATAGGAGGGCAGTTAAAAGAAAAGGAGAACAATCAGGGTCTGCTAATTCAAGTGCACCCACTTCCAGTGAAGAAAAAATGTTAGGATTACTAGGTTGGGTAAGTAGTGCAAGGTTGCAGAAATGAAGGGCCATCACCAATTGGCTTATCAAGAACAAGACTCATTTCATTCAGGATATTGGCATCAAAGCAGAGGTTTGAGGGAAAAACATTGGAAGCATGTCTAATTTCCCCTATTTTCCCCAAACATCATTTACTAACATCCCCAAGGACCTTGAGATCTGCTCAAGTGTCCTGTTCCACTTCAGTTCATGATAGGGTACCAGGTCAAACTATGAAGTTCAATCAAGGAAAAGAAGCCACATTTTTTGTGTAAAAATCTTTACTCTCATTTCATTTATCTTCCATTCCTAAGTTTTACTTCTTAAAACTTAATCTTTGCCCCTACACTCACCTCACAATGTCATATTAACAACTGATATATTATTTAGATCCCTAAGTCCCCCCTTCCCTAATTCTAAGAGATCTATGAAAAATTCCCAAAAAATCTATATAAATACCCTCCCCCTAGCACTATAGCTATATAGCCCTCTCTTGGGGAATATTAACCCATCAGGGGTTAATATTAACCCTCTTTGACCCTAAACTCTAGCTTCCAATTAAAAACTTTGGCTAAAGACCAAAAATCCATGGTCCCCGCCCTCATTAACCCTTCCTACCCCTTTTTCCGGCCTAAATACATTTGTTATAATGTTTTTCGAATAAAAACATTAATAAGTGGGTGCAAATAAGCAAAAAACCGAAATCCTAATGTTAAAAACCCACACCCGCGCTTAATTTATTAGAATAATTGTTTAAATTGGCGGGTCCCCGCAGCAATAAACAGGGGTCACATCACGATCTTCACCAACCGTCCGATCATGGGTGATGAGATCTAATGGTGGGCGGTCGATATTGTATAGGACATGCCTGACCTTTTGCGTCCGTGGGATTGGCAGTATTACTGTCGTACCCCGGCCATGTGTCGGCCTCCCGCACTGTTCGGAGCCCCCCCCCCCCCCCCCTTAAACCGCTTACCACCTATGGGGCCTTCGGGGAAACCACTTACTGCCCATCCCCCTTCGCTGACGTCACACCCCCGTCAGCGTGACATCACCTGACCTTTCCGCCACCGTGCCTCCACGTCACCTCCACGTCGTCTGTCCACCTGCTTGCCCTGCCACCATGTCACCGCCACCTGGCCACCCGCGTCAGCTGCCACATCACCCTACCATACCCGGACACAAGATGACGTCAGCATGACGTCATCACCAAAAAGGTGCCAAAGGGCCAAAAGTGCATAAAAAGACGGGAAACGACCATTGTTTGTCATTTTCATTCGTCGTTTCCAGAGCACTCTGCATGCAAAAGACGTCGTTCACTGCCGAAATGAACAATTCACCCACCAAAGTTGCTACCGCCCTCAAAGTTGGCCCAAATACCTGCAACTGATCCAGCTTGATGCCTCCTGCACTGATAAAACAAGGTATTTGCTGCAGGTGACCTATTTTACCCGCATTTCTCCTATTTTTCTCCTAAATTCCTGTAAAGAAACTCTGCAAAAAGCTCCTTACAAATAAATTGTCCACTCAACCACTCAAAAACCTGGTAAAAACCCTAGACCACAAGGCTCTGCAGCAAACCTGTGCCCTTCTGCAAAATTCACCATTAATAACTAATCGGAGAAGCCGAGCTACTGGCTAGAAGCCCATAAAACCGCACACTCATCCCTGTTTTCAAAGTTCCCCTTGAAAAACCAGCTAAGTAGCTCAAACACACTCTGGTTTCTTCCAACAGAGTGCCCCATAGTTTATCAAAACCTGTAAGAGTTTTCCCATACTCTCAAACTGCTCACTGCCAAACACAATTTAGTGGGCATTCCTCAACCTTTGCACCAATCCTAAGCTCAAGTAAACATCCAGTTGAAATTAAACATGGCCACTCCATCTGCACTGGATGTAGCTCCTATTAATCCACCCAATAAAGAGCTTGAAGCTATGCCACTGGTAGATAGTGATTTCCTCATTGCAGATTTTGTGGCACAGAGGAACCACTTACAGACCTTCTGCCAGCTGAGGAACAATCACTTGGATAACAGTGACATGTATGGCATCTGGGAGTCCAATCTGCCCACCTACTTCCTGCCATCTGTAAATGTCTTTCCTGAAGTCATTCACCTCTGTGCAGAAAACTATGACCAGAAGCTTAGAGCTGTAAAGTCTCCATCTGGGAGCATCCTCTTTTATATAACACCAGACTCCATCAATCAGATGCTCAATTACAAACAAACCCAGCTGCTATACCCTTTTTCCATTAAGTACTTGATGGATGAGGGCTCCAAGCTCTCTAGCATAGACAGTGCTGCAATGGCCAAAACATTCATGAAGGCAGACTGCCAACCTTCTGGGCCACTTCCTTTTTCATATGCAAATTTCAATGAGGTAGGCAAGCCGCTGGTGGACATGTTAACCTCTGTGCTGGGATTCACCACAAATGAGCATGTTGATGAAACTGTGCTGGTCATAGCCTTGAGAAGCCCCCTGCTGTAAAATACAATTATGCCAAGTATATTGCCAACAAGATGCATGACCAACTGTCAAGGCTGAAAAGGGAAGCCATATTTAAATATTCATCATACATCTATCACATGTTCATGTATTATCAGACAGATTTCTTCCAGTGCCCAATCAAGCAGCTAGACTCACAGGGTGAGAGGAGGTCTGTCATCTTTTGGTCTTCAGTCTTCCACCAAGTCTAGAATTCTCCCTATTCCTACTGTGAATTTATTGACCAATTTGTTTATCCAGTCACATGCCTCTTAAAGAGGACTCCTCCTGTCAGATTGTCCAAAGATATGCAGAAAATCTTGCAGATGTCCAGGAATTACAAAATAGGTGATTGGTATTTATACCAAAATCACACAGTCATCAGGATCTATGGCTGTGAGCTCTGTCCCTACAGGCTCTCCAAATATGCGCCTATGAGATTGTTTGCCTTGGAATACTATAGGCAACTCATCAACTCTGACCTCACACACTTCCACAATGCCAAGAAGAAAGCCAATCTAAAGTTCAGAGACCACCTAGGCCCGTTCATCATGAATAAGAAAGATGGTTGGAAAGAAGCTGATCAAATATTGGGGCAACAACTAAAACTCAAAAGAAGCTTCTGGTGGGTCCCTTATGACCCTTAAGGTTTTGTCAGTGCTAGGAGAGTCAAGTATAGGCTGCTAGCTTATAAACACTACCCATATCCACAAATAGAACACTTTGCCAACCAAGATGAATGGGTGCCTGAATCAATATTAGAATAATTTACTCAAGAAGAGAAAATGGAGCAGACTGTGAAAGATTTAGAGAAAACTCTTGACTTGGATTCTTGTCAACAGGTCCTGTTCAAGCAACCTGTCCAAGTAGGAGAAGGCACATCCACTGCGCTAGCTGCATAGACTACCCAGCAAGCATCTACAACCACCACTACAGCAAAAGGCAAAGAAATAATGGATGAACAACAAGAGACAGAGGCAGGGTAGCCCAGCACCTCAAAGGATCAAACTCAAGGGCAAGCCCCTTTACAGCAAACCAGACCACCCCAAATCCCAGTTTTGCAAACACCTCTCAATGAAGAGAGAGGAAAAAAGCCAGATAGAGAGGAGGTCACACCTCCGACAAGGTCAACACAGCAACCAGAAGCCAAGAGGCCAAGGATTGACCCTGAAACAGAGGAAGAAGACATCAGTGAGGAAAGGGCAGAAAGCCACAATAGAGAAAGACAATCCAGCCAGCAGACTGCCACTAGTTCATTTCAGCTGGAACAGGCCATGCAGCAAGGCACAGAGGTATCCTCCTCAAGGCAGCAGGACAAACAACCAGCTGGAATCAAAGGATCATTTAAGGAGATCAAGGCCCAAAATGAACTCTTAAGTGTTCAACTATATGATCAATTTTTGAATACAACACCCTCCAAGCAGTAGAGATTGATGGCAGCATACGACATCAAGGAAGATAAGATGATTTTTTCTCATCTTAAGCCTAAAGTGCCAAAACCCAGATCATCTGCAGACTACACCAAAACAAGTCTATAAGTCCTCTCCAAGGACATACACCCCATGGATCAAATCGAGCTGCACAAACAGATAGGGGAAATGGTATATGCCACACTTGCAGACAGGGCTATGTTGGCCCATCAGTTAAAAGAATCACTAAAAAACACAAATACACAGCTTGATTTGGAAAGGCTGTCTTCCTCTGCTAAGGACAACAGAATAAAGACTTTGGAATACATAATCATTGATCTGGGACATGATCCAAAATATCCAAAGGGTGTTAGGGCCCTTATGAAGAAAAAAGAGGATGACATTGCTGCACTGAGAAAGCAGGAAAAATTTCCTCCAACCATCTACCCTCAAACAGCAGAACTTGCACAAGAAAAGCAAGTGGATGATGCCATGGATCTTCTTCTGATGATGAATCAAAGAATATTGCAAATGGAAGCAGAATTAGAGAAGGCATTGCAGGACAAGAAAAGGGAGTCAACCTCCCAGCCCCCTCAAAAATCTACAACTCTTGGACCTGCCCCTCCTACACAAGCAGCAATAGCCCCTCCTGCCATTCCAGCACCAACCACAGCTACATCAGCAACAGGAGCAACAGCAGAAGCAACAGCAGCAGCAGAATCCAGCATAAGTATGGAGGACTTGATGAAAGCTGTCAAAGAGCTTGAAACTCAAGTGACAGAAATAAATGAAGCCAAGGATAGACTGGCCAAGCTAGAGGCCAGCTATGATAAGTCCAAGATGACAGGGGCAGAAAAGCAGAGAGAGGCCTTGGAGGCCAAAGTAAAAACTTTGGAAAAGGAATTGCTTCTAGGCAAGACCTTAGCAGAAATCAAGAAGATAATTTGGGCCAAAATTGGCCAATCAATACATGACCAATGGAGGTCAATCCAGGCAATACATGAGCAGGTTGAACTAATAGGCATGGCTCATGTAGAAATACAAAGAGCCAGAACAGCACTAGGAATCATGCCTGAGCAAGCCAATAAAATGATACATTTCCTCAATAACCACACTAGGGAGGAATTGGCAGCTCTAGAGATAAACAACAGAACGGACACCATCCTAACAACTAAGAAAGTGCTAACTTTGAGGAACTTCACTCAAACTCTAGAAATAAAATGTCACGAAATGAAGGTAGAAATTGATGAACTCAAGGAAAAAATGACAGTGTTACAGGATAAAGGACTGCCAAGCCTAGTGACTGGCATAGGACAACTGTTGTCATATAATTAGTATATCACAAGGATCAACAATTAAGTGGAAAATCAAATAATAGCATCCAGCAGCTCCACAGAAGAAGCAGGGCCTCCCTCTGGGTAGTCTCTGTATGAAAAATTAGAAAATCTATTTTTTATTGAGAATGCGATAAATCATCTGTTTGAGGTGCCTCCAAACTTCTACAGATATAGAAAAGCAGATGAAACACTTGTAAAGATAAGGAGGCATCAGCTACCTCCAGCTGATTGGTGGCAGGTAATGCTAGAAATTCTGCCCAGGTGATGCCACTATATTATTCCTTTTTGTGAAAAGTCAGATCCCAGTCACAATATAGGTCAGCAGACAGATCAGCACGTAGGTATCACAGGAAGCATCCATACAGTGACTCATTAAAGCACCCAGACAACAGGCTCAACTAACGCAGAATTAAAGGCACAACTACAACCAACTTTCCTGAGCCATAAAGTCAAAAGTTGTCTGACAGAAAGATAGCTGCCATCTCAGCATTAAATGCTGTAGTTATTTCCTTCATTTACTTTTTGTAAGAGAGTTGGTGGTGCAATTTATTGCACAATAACTCATTATCGATATATTTTATATCCCATTTTTTGTATATATATCCCCTCAAAGAACGTATTGAGGGTCGATTCTAGTGAAACTCTTTCAGAAGAGCTGTATTGTATATATGTGAAATTTGATCTAATACAAATTGTTGGTGGAGTTCCTGAGTTCTATACTGTCTAAAGGTTGAAATGAATGGCCCTGTTGTGTTGCAGAATTCCTGTGTCATTTACTGGAACAATAAGTAATTCTAAATTGTGTTCTTGTTTTTCTGTGTATGCCAAAATTCATATATTTTCATAATCATAGTAAATAGAGAAAAAGAATAGCTTAGGATTTGTTTGAACACACCCTATGCTCAATCTTTATTTCTAAATATGTTTTCTTCTGGATTAGCCATGGATATGAATTCTTAATTGCTCATGTCTAAACTAATTCTATCATTGTGAACATTGTTTAAGAATTCTTAACTTCTCTTAAGCAATACTTTCATTTTTCCCTTGTTAGCATAGTGAAATATTATTAATTGCCTTTCACTCACTAATTCCATAACCTCATCACAAAATTTGATAAATTGTTCCACAGATGCCTGTCTGGCTTTGCAGCAATACTCTGTCTTCATAAACATTCTTCAGTAGCACACTACCTGAACTCCATTGCTCAATGGACCAAACTGTTCTGTAATCTATGCCTCAGCTCTGTTTGAATTCACCAACCCACTAAACTCAAACAAAACAGCACACTATAGCTAGCCTAAAATTATCCACCAACAAGGCTAAATTATAAAGAGAGAGCCCTCTCTGGTTACAGGTAGGCTAGGACCTGTAACTGAAAGGTTGGTTAGTGGTTACCTCGGCCATATTCCCTTTAGGAAGCAGGGAACAACCTGAGTGTTAACATTAATGGTGACTCTGCTGGGGAACTTATTTCAAAATTACCAATTGCAAGGAAATAAGCTTCTTGTTTAACCTTATCATAAGATACCAAGGAAACAAAAGTCAGAAGCTGGCTCCAAAGAAGAAATCTCGTTACACTAGGTCCAACCCTGACCCAAACCCCCCAGCTGTCTTTGAAAACCCCGATTTAATCCCCAAAATCTTGAAGAAACAAGAGCAGCTAGGAGAACTCTCAGACTCAGATACAGAACCAATTCAACAGAGCTATATTCCTACTCCTGTCAAAGCATCAGTTCACCCTCACATAATCCCTACTTATCCTAGTTCCTCATCCACTTCCCAAGGTAGTTTCCCCACTCCTCCATCCCCAACACACCTTACTCCTGTTATTCCTGTTGTTCCAGTTGTTCCACTCCTTCTTGTTGTCCCTTATATCCCTGCAAATATGGCTAGATATGCTCCTCTACACCTTCCTGCAAATCCAGGGGCAATGCCCCAAGACTATCAAAAAAAAATCACTTACTTTGATGGTACTGACACTTATACAGCCTAGAAACACACCAAGAGAATGCAGGACTATTTTGAGAACTATGAGATAGATGATGAAGATGTAAGAATGAAAATTTTTGTGCAAAGTTTGACAGGGGATGTAAGGAACTGGTTCAGGTCTCTAGCTGCAAATTCTATACTCAATCCTGATGCCTTATACCTAAGATTTTTAAACAGATGGGAGAAGAAGAAAGACCCTCTACACATACTAACAGAGTATGATAACTTGAAAAGGGGTCCACAAGAAACAGTTCAAGATTACTGTGCTAGGTTCAACAATGTATATAACGCCATCCCTCAGAACTTGAGACCTCCACCTGATTTGAGGTTGATCAAATTCCATGATGGATTTGATCCAGATATGGCATATCAATTAAGAGAAAGAGCACCTCCAAGTCTTGCAAACATGCATAATATAGTTGTAAGTGTGGAGGAAAACCTGATTGCCAAGAGAACTAGAGAAAAAAATGAGAGAAGAACAACATTTAAAGAGGAACCCTCAACCTTTGACCAAAAGCTAGATGCAATCATGAAGGGTATGGAGAGGTTGGGAGATAGATTTGAGACCATGGAGAGAAAGTCCTCTTGGGAAGGGCAAACAAGCAACACTACTAGGAATCCCAATTTTAGAAAAAACCAAAACCCAAACGCTGGAAGGACTGGTCCTGATCAGAATATCAGACCTCCATTTCAAGAAAACTATGCAGAGGCCTCAACCACTAGTGAACAAATAGAAGATCTCCACATCAATCTATTGGGTTTGGACATTTAACAACAAGTATTCTTAACACAATATGATCAACAAGCCCAAGAATACAAGCAATTCCAAGCAAAATCTGGTGAGCCATTTGATTTCAGAGAAGGGTATGACACAACAGTCTATGAAGTACACAAACAATACAAGTTAAGAAGTAGAACCATAGATGTACCTGACAATACCAAACAAACAAACATCAAACTGCCCAAAAAATCTAGTGATAAAGACATTTTAACAGAGTCCTCAAATAAAAAACTCCAGAGGGAGGTCACAGTGGAAGATGTATCTGATGTACAGCCTCCAGTAAAACCTACATCTACGCCACTTCTTCCAACAGAAATCTTGGGCAGGCCTCTACAAAACAGACCCAATCCAAGCATACCCCAAAACAGTGTACCTGACCAGGACAAGGTCACCCAAAATTCAACAGAGAAAGAAAAACTTGTTGCTCACAATATAAAGTTCAGATGGAAAAACCTTTCAATCTAGAAACAGAAATTGGGAAACTGAAAATAGCAATTCCTCTTTCCGAACTGGCCAAACATGAGGTCTTCAAACAACAAATTAATAGATCATTGCAAGTACCAGAGAATAGGGATGCAGTTAATATTCTGGATGACCAACCAGAGCTGATTTTTGGCTCAGAAGTCAATGGCAAATCAGTGGATGGAGGGACTCCTCCATTCTATGTAAGCCTAAACATTCATGAAAAAGTACTACACAATGCCATGTTTGACTCAGGGGCCTCTCATAACCTAATGCCCAAATCAGTAATGGAAAAACTTGAATTAGATATCACCATACCCTATAAAGATTTGTTTTCATTTGATTCCAGCCAAGTGATATGTTTAGGCCTGATCAAAGACCTTTGTGTATCCCTAGTCCAATATCCATCCAAAACAATTTTAATGGATGTAGTAGTAGCTGACATTCCACCTAAATATGGTATGCTCTTATCAAGATCACGAGGTGCCAAACTCCAAGGATCTCTACAACTAGACATGTCATATGCCACAATCTCAGTCTTTGGCCAACCAAAGAGACTGTACTGAGAAATACTGATGAAATATGTGGTCAACAGTCAGGAGAAGCCCCAAAACTTCCCAATCTACTCCATGCATTCAGACATGGACTCATTCATACTATACAATGTTGATATGTATCCCAAAACCGAGGTCAAGCTCCTAAAAACAACAGAAACCATGCATATGAATGAACAATCCATAGCTCCAGATCAAAATATCACTGATGTGATCAAACCAACACAGTCTGCTGATACATCACAAGATTCACCAAAACTAGACCAGCCTACTGAACAAGTCTGTAAATCCATTGAAAGAAACATTGATCAAGAGACCTTGTGGTATTTGGAATTTGATGGGTCAATAAATAAGCTAGGAGCAGGAGCAGGGGTTTGGATACACAATACTCAAAATGACCATGCTCTGGGTCATGCATATAGGCTTAACTTTAGATGTACAAATAACATGGTTGAATATGAAGCCCTTTTACTAGGTCTCAAACTGATTAAGAGCCTAGGAGTGACCAAAGTTTCCATATTGGGTGATTCATACCTAATTATACAACAGATAAAGGGAACTTTTGTCACAAATGATCCAAGGTTAAGGTCTTATAGGTTAGCAGTGACGGACCTGCTCAACAACTTCCTAGAATATCAGCTCGCCAAAATACCTAGGAGCCACAACTTGCATGCTCATAGTTTGGAAACTTTTGCAAGCACCTGTAAACTTCCTTTTGGGCCTAAGCACCATTTCACTGCTGAGATTAAACACAGGCCTTCTGTCCCAGACAATGTAGATAATTGGCAAGTATTTGAGAATGATACTCAGATAAACAATTTTTTGACCATGAAGGAGGAATTCTCAAACTTAAACATTGACACAAGCATTAGGGATGATCAGCACCAAATTGATGAACTGAACACAAGTATATCAGCTGAAATAGCAGATCTGATATTACATCCTACAACCTTTGACTCTGCCAATTTGCAGAAGCTAAAACTAGCAGATCTTGATGAATTTATTGAAGAAGAAACTGAAGTAATTCAACTAAAGGATAATTTCTTGCCCACAGGTCTTACTCCTTTAGAAGACATTTTTGATTCAAATGATCTCCCTAAGAAACCAAAGAT
>APFE031495299.1:64205-84221 GCA_000404065.3 Pinus taeda
AAAGATGCAACCCATCAATGCAGAAATAGAGGAGTGTAATATTGGGACCACTGAAAATCCCAAAATGGTCAAGCTTTCTAGAACCTTACCTCCTGATAAGAAATCAGAATATATTAGACTGTTCAAAGAGTTTCAAGATGTGTTTTCCTGGGGTTATGAGGACCTTAAATCCTATGATACTACAGTTATCCAGCACACAATACCCCTGAAAGAAAACCAGAAACCCTTTAAACAGAAACTGAGAAGAGTGAATCCATTCCTTCTTCCCCTAATTGAAAAGGAAGTAAAGCGAATGTATGAAGCTAGGATCATTGCTCCTATAAGATTTTCTGAATGGATTTCTAACCTTGTACCTACAAGAAAGAAAACTGGGGAAATTAGACTTTGTGTTGATCTGAGAAATTTAAACAAAGTCTCTCTCAAAGACCAGTACCCCTTGCCAAAAATGGATCACATCTTACAAAGGGTAGCGGGAGCTTCAAGGATTTCACTATTGGATGGCTTCTTAGGATTCAATCAAATTTTAGTTCACCCAGATGATCAAGATAAAACAGCTTTCACCACACCTTGGGGAACTTTCAAATATGTAAAAATGCCTTTTGGACTCAAGAATGTTGGAGCCACATTTCAAAGGGCAATGGACATAGCCTTTGCTAAGGAAATCCATGATTTCTTAGTCATATACCTTGATGATCTAACAACCTTCTCAAAATCAGATTAAGAACATTTAAAACACCTCAGACAAGTGTTCTTAATTTGCAGAAAGTATGGAATTTCTTTAAACCCAAAGAAATCACTATTTGGCCTGGAAGAAGGCAAACTCCTAGACCATATAATTTCAAAAGATGGCATAAGAATTGACCCTGATAGGATTCAAGCTATACTTCAGGTCCCCCATCCAAGAAACATCAAAGAATTGCAAGCCTTTTTAGGAAAAATTAATTTCCTAAGAAGATTTATTCCTAACTTGGCTGAGCTGATAAGATTTTTGAACAATATGCTCAAGAAATATGCCAAGGTCAAATGGACAGTTGAGGCTAAACAAGCTTTTGAAGAAATCAAGATAGCTTTAACAAAAACACCTGTTCTTACAAGCCCTAGTTTTGATAGAGATTTTATAATCTTCTCCTTTGCTTCTGAACATACAATTGTTGTTGTCTTACTGCAAAAGGATGACTTGGGATGTGAAAAACCTATTTCCTTTTTCAGTACAGCCCTTAGGGATGCCCCACTGAAGTACAAGATCATGGAAAAGAAAGCATATGCCCTTGTAAAAGCCATAAAGGATTTCAGAGTTTATATCCTGTACTCTCACATAGTTGCATATGTGCCCAATGCAGTAGTCAAAGACATTTTAACTCAAGAGGGAATTGAAGGAAAGAGGGGCAAATGGATTGCCAACATTCTGGAATATGATATAGAATTCGAACCAACAAAACTTATAAAAGGACAAGGGCTAGCTAAGCTAATGACTGAAACTAATTTCCAAGCCCTTGACATCAATGAACTGGATAACGAACAGGAGATGGCGACTTCATAGATCAATCAAGCCTTTTTACAATCACCTTGGTATGCTGACATATGTTTTGTATTATTAAACCTGCAAGCTCCTCCAGGGTTATCCAGAACCAAAAAGATATTTCTAAAATTGAAAGCCTCAAAATTTTGTATCATAGACAATGTTTTATTTTGGAAAAATCATGAAGGTGTCCTGCTTAACTGCCTAACCTCAGATGAAGTTGATAAGGTCCTTAGAGAATTTCATGCAGGAGATTGTGGAGGGCACTTATATTGGAAATCCATAGCTGATAAAATCCCGAGGGCTGGATTTTATTGGCCGTCCCTATTTACTGATTCAAAAAAGTTTTTAATGGCATGTCATAAATGTCAGATCTTTGAAGGGAAGAAAAAGTTGCTTCCCTTACCCCTCAATCCCATTGCAACTGAAAAACCATTTCAACAATGGGGCTTAGACTTCATTGGGGAAATTCACCCTTCATCCTCAGGCCAGCATATATGGATCCAGACAGCTACTGATTACTTCACCAAATGGATAGAGGCCATATCTTGTAGACAAGCAAATGACTCAACTATCATACAATTCCTAGAAACCAATATCTTGTCTAGATTTGGCTGCCCAGAGAAAATCATAACAGATAATGCAGTTGCCTTTAAATCCAAGAGAATGATCAGCTTCTGTCACAAATATCATATCACCCTAGGTCATTCAAAAACCTATTACCCTCAAGGAAATGGCCTAGATGAGTCCTCCAATAAAAGCCTCATCAACATCATTAAAAAGGTCTTGGAGGAGAACAAAAAGAATTGGAATAAGAAGCTAGTAAATGCACTATGGGCAGATAGGATGACCACCAAAAGATCTATTGGTACTAGCCCATATGAGTTGGTGTATGGCCTGGAAGCTGTGTTCCCATCATCTCTTGGGATCCCTATGATCAGATTGCTGCAGGAAATACAGGCTGAACCCAATGATATCCAGAGGAGGATCAATCAAACAATTCACTTACAGCAAACAAGGGAAGAAGTGTATCAGAGAACCCAGGTTCTACAAGAGAAGCTGAAAAAGGTGTTTGAAAAAAGAAAAAAAGCTGAAGACTTTTTCATAGGGAACAAAGTATTGAAATGGGACTCTAGGAGGGAAGACAAAGGAAAGCATGGAAAATTTGACTTTCTGTGGAAAGGACCATTTGTAATTCAAGCTGTGCAAGGCAATAGCACCTTTTTTCTAAAGAGTCTGGATGAGTCAAATAATGATGAAGGCCCAGTGAATGGGAGAATGCTCAAGCACTATTATGACCCATGAGCATAGCACAGTCACATATTGTACATAAATATCTATATTTTCAGCAGTTTTTTCTTTCAGTAGATAGATAAAAGAACAACCACAACTGATTTTGAAAAATGATCAGCAAAACCATATCAGAAATGACATAGATTCTTGAAGAGCCCCATAAATAAATTTGAGGAAGCTCTACAGAACAGAGAACCAATGATAAGTAGTGATACAGGTCAGTAAAACAAAAAGTGGTAATTCTTGTACAAATGAAGTCATGAGGCACTGCATATCAGCTCATTATATTCAGATCAAAGGTGTCAATACTAGAGAGGATTCACTGCAGTAAGAAAAAGAAAATAAGGCCATATGACCTGCTGTTCTTTCCTTTCCTCCAGGAAAAGCCATCCCCAAGTGGAGCCACTGTTAGGTTCCTATACCAATAGGCTTCATCTTTCATGATTGACAGTGGAAGGGCTAAATATGTTCATCATTGCAGGCTGCAAAGGTTCCATATTTGGTGTACATACTATGACAATTAAAAAATGAAAAGAGGGTATGCCTTAAAAGAATAATCAAAAGGCAAGAAAAACAAATGGTCAAAACAAAAGTGAAAATGAACCCCAAACTAAAGACCAAGAAAGTGGCCAATCAAAATGCCACTACTATCTTTGGACAGTATCATACTCTACAAATACTGTTGCTAATCATACTTAATGGATGGCCCAATAGCCTAATCTGGACCATGCCATGTTTAAATTGCTTGTTGCAAAATAGAGAATGTTGCTTGTCCAAACAGCTCAAGCTTGGCAGATGACTAGCTAGGTAGAGAAATAAAGGAGCCCAACTGCTTAATCTGGGTCCTTGGAAGAAATAAGGGTACATTTAGATAGGAGGGCAGTTAAAAGAAAAGGAGAACAATCAGGGTCTGCTAATTCAAGTGCACCCACTTCAAGTGAAGAAAAAATGTTAGGATTACTAGGTTGGGTAAGTAGTGCAAGGTTGCAGAAATGAAGGGCCATCACCAATTGGCTTATCAAGTACAAGACTCATTCCATTCAGGATATTGGCATCAAAGCAGAGGTTTGAGGACAAAAAATTGGAAGCATGTCTAATTTCCCTTATTTTCCCCCAAACATCATTTACTAACATCCCCAAGGACCTTGAGATCTGCTCAAGTGTCCTGTTCCACTTCAGTTCATGACAGAGTACCAGCTCAAACTATGAATTTCAATCAAGGAAAAGAAGCCACATTTTTTGTGTAAAAACCTTGATTCTCAATTCCCTCATCCTCCATTCCTAAGTTTTACTTCTTAAAACTTAGTCTTTCCCCCTATACACTCACCTCACAATGTCATATTAACAACTGATATATTATTTAGCTCCCTAAGTCTCCCCTTCCCTAATTCTATAAAGATCTATGAAAAATTTCCCAAAAAATCTATATAAATACCCTCCCCCTAGCACTATAGCTATATAGCCCTCTCTTGGGGAATATTAACCCATCAGGGGTTAATATTAACCCTCTTTAACCCTAAGCTATGGTTTTCAATTAAAAACTTTGGCTAAAAACCAAAAATCCATGCTCCCTGCCCTCATTAACCCTTCCTACTCCTTTTTTCTGCCCTAAATACATGGGTTATAATGCTTTTCAAATAAAAACATTTATAAATGGGCGCGATTAAACCAAAACCCGAAAATCTAAGGTTAAAACCCACCCCCGCGCTTAATTTATTAAAATAATTTTTTAAATTGGCGGGTCCCCGCGGCAATAAACAGGGGTCACATCACGATTGCCGCCAACCGTTCGATCGCCGGCCCACTAATCCAACGATGGGCGATCATTTTTCCACAGAACATGCCCAACCTTTTGCGTCCGAGGGATTGGCGGTTTCACCGCCGTACCCCCGCCACGCGTCGGACTCCCGCACTGTTCGGAGCGCCCCCCCCCCTATACCACTTACCGCCTATGGGGCCTCCGAGGAAATCGCTTACCACCCATCCCCCCTTGCTGACATCACACCCCCATTAGCGTGATGTCACCTCACCTTTCCGCCACCGCACCTCCACGTCGCCTCCGCGTCGTCTGTCCACCCACCTGCCCTGCCACCGTGTCACCGCCGCCTGGCCACCCACGTCAGCTGCCACGTCACCCTGTCGTACCCAGACCCATGATGACGTCAGCATGACATCATCACCAAAAAGGCGCCAAAGGGCCAAAAGTGCATAAAAAGTTGGGACATGACTGTTGTTTGTCATTTTCATTCATCGTTTCCGGAGCACTCCGCATGCAAAAGACGTCGTTCACTGCCGAAATCAAGAATTCACCCACCAAAGCTACTGCCGCCCTCAAAGACGACCCAAGTACCTACAATTGATCCAACTTGATGCCTCCCGCACCAAGAAATCCAGGTATTTGCCGCAGGCGACCTACTTTACCCGTATTTCTCCCATTTTTTCTCCTAAATTCCTATAAAAAACTCTGCATAAGCTCCTCACAGATAAATTGTCCACTGAAACCACTCAAAGACCTGGTAAAATCCATGCACCACAAGGCTCTGCAAGAAACCCATTCCCTTCTGCGAAATTCACCATAAAAACTAGTTGGAGAAGCCGAGCTACTGGCTAAAAGCCCATAAAACTGCACACTCATCCCTGTTTTCAAAGTTCCCCTTGAAAAACCAACTAATTAGCTCAAACACACTCTGGTTTCTTCCAACAGAGTGCCCCACAGTTTATCAAAACCTGTAAGAGTTTCCTCACACTCTCAGGGTGCTCACTGCCAAACACAATTTAGTGGGCATTCCTCAGCCTTTGCACCAATCCTAAACTCAAGTAAATATCCAGTTAAAATCAAACATGGCCACTCCATCTGCACTGGATGTAGCTCCTGTTAATCCACCCAATAAAGAGCTTGAAGCTATGCCACTTGTAGACAGTGATTTCCTCAATGCAGATTTTGTGGCAGAGAGGAACCACTTACAGACCTTCTGCCAGCTAAGGAACAATCACTTGGACAACAGTGACATGTATGGCATCTGGGAGTCCAATCTGCCTACCTACTTCCTGCCATCTGTAAACGTCTTTCCTGAAGTCATTCACCTCTCTGCAGAAAACTATGACCAGAAGCTCAGAGCTGTAAAGTCTCCATTTGGGAGCATCCTCTTTTACATAACACTAGACTCCATAAATCAGATGCTGAATTACAAGCAAACCTAGCTGCTATACCATTTTTCTATAAAGTATTTGCTGGATGAGGGCTCCAGGATCTCTAGCACAGACATTGCTGCAGTAACCAAAACTTTCATGAAAGCAGACTGCCAACCTTCTGGGCCACCTCCTTTTTCATATACAAATTTCAATGAGGTAGGCAAGCTGCTGGTGGACATGTTAACCTCTGTGCTAGGGTTCTCCACAAATGAGCATGTTGGTGAAACTGTGTTGGTCATGCTATCTGCATATAGCCTTGGGAAGCCTCCTGCTGTTAAATACAATTATGCCAAGTTTATTGCCAACAAGATACATGATCAACTGTTGAGGATGGACAGGGAGGCAATCTTTAAATATTCATCATACATCTATCACCTCTTCATGTACTATCAAACAGATTGCTTCCAGTGCCCCATCAAGAAGCTGGATTCACAGGGTGAGAGGAGATCTGTCATCTTCTGGTCTTCAGTCTTTCATCAAGTCCAAAGCTCTCCCTACTCCTACTGTGAATTTATTGACCAATTTTTCTATCCAGTTACATGCCTCTTGAAGAGGTCTCCTCCTGCCAGATTGTCCAAAGATATGCAGAAAATCTTACAGCTGTCCAGGAACTACAAAATAGGTGATTGGTATTTATACCAAAATCACACAGTTATTAGAATCTATGGTTGTGAGCTTTGTCCCTACAGGCTCCCAAGGTATGTGCCTATGAGGTTGTTTGCCTTGGAATACTATAGGCAACTCATCAATTCTGACCTCACACACTTCCATAGTGCCAAGAAGAAATCCAATCTAAAATTCAGAGACCACCTAGACCCATTCATCATGAATAAGAAAGATGGTTGGAAAGAAGATGATCAAATATTGGGGCAACAGCTCAAACTCAAAAGAAGCTTCTGGTGGGTCCCTTATGACCCTGAAGGCTTTATCAGTGCTAGGAGAGTCAAGTATAGGATGCTAGCCTATAAACCTTTCCCATATCCACAAATAGAACACTTTTCCAACCAAGATGAATGGGTGCCTAAATCAATAGTAGAAGAATTTACTCAGGAAGAGAAAATGGAGCAGACTGTGAAAGATTTAGAGAAAACTCTTGACTTGGATTCTTGTCAGCAGGTCATATTCAAGCAACCAGTCCAAATAGGAGAAGGCACATCCACTGCTCCAACTTCACAGACTACCAGGCAAGCATCTACAACCACCACTACAACAAAAGGCAAAGAAATAATGGATGAATAGCAAGAGAGAGAGGCAGGGCAGCCCAGCACCTCAAAGGATCAAACTCAAGGGCAAGCCCCTTTACAGCAAACTGGACCACCCCAAATCCCATTTTTGCAAACACCTCTCAATGAAGAGAGAGGAAAAAAGCGATATAGAGAGGAGGTCACACCTCTAAGTCGGTCAACATAGCAACCAGAGGCCATGAGGCCAAGAATTGACCCTGAAATAGAGGAAGAAGACATCAGTGAGGAAAGGGCAGAAAGCCAAGACAGAGAAAGACAATCCAGCCAACAGACTGCCACTAGCTCATTTCAGCTGGAACATGCCATGCAGCAAGGCACAGAGGTATTCTCCTCAAGGCAACAAGGCAAGCAACCACATGGTATCAAAGGGGGTTTCATCGAGATCAAAGCACAGAAAGAATTGTGGAGAGCACAACTCTATGATAGATTCTTGAAGGCAACCCCCTCCAAAAAACAGAGATTGATGGCAGCATACGACATCAAGGAGGAAAAAATGATTTTTACTCATTTAAAGCCTAAAGTTCCACATCCCAAAACCTCTGTAGATTACCTAAGAACAAACTTGGAGGTCTTTTCTAAATACATACATCCAATGGATCAGACAAAGATGCACAAGCAAACGGGGGAAATGGTGTATGCCACACTTGCAAACAAGGCCATGCTAGCCCATAAGTTGAAAGAATCACTGAAAATTACTAATACACAGTTGGATTTGGGAAGGATGTCTTCCTAGGCCAAGGACAACAGGATAAAAACATTGGAAGACATTATCATTGATCTAGGGCATGATCCAAAAGATCCAAAGGGTGTTAGGGCCCTTATGAAAAAGATGGAGGATAATATTGCTGCACTCAGAAAGCAGGCAAAATTGCCTCCAACCATTCACCCTGACACTGCAAAACTAGCACAAGAAAAATACCTTGATGACAGCATGGACTTACTCATGAAGATGAATCAAAGGATACTAGAGATGGAAGGAGAATTGGAGAAATCATGGCAAGGAAGACAGGGAGAATCAACCTCCCCGCCCCCTCAAACTTCTACAACTCTTGGCCCTGCCCCTCCTTCACAAGCAGCAGTAGCCCCTCCTACCATTCCAGCACCAACCATAGCCACATCAGCAACAGAGGCAACAGAAGCAACAACAGCAGTAGAATCTAGTATGAGTATGGAGGACTTGATGAAAGTTGTCAAGGAGCTTGAAACTCAAGTAACAGAAATAAATGAAGCCAAGGGTAGACTGGCCAAGCTAGAGGCCATCTATGACAAGTCCAAGATGACAGTAGTAGAAAATCATAGAGAGATAAAGGCCTTGGAGGCCAAAGTAAAAACTTTTGAAAAGGAATTGCTTCTAGGCAAGACCTTAGCAGAAATCAAGAAGATAATTTGGGCCAAAATTGGCCAATCAATCCATGACCAATGGAGGTCAATCCAGGCAATACATGAGAAAATTGAATTGATAAGCATGGCTCATGTTGAAATACAAAGGGCCAGAACAACACTAGGAATCATGCATGAGCAGGCCAATAAGATGATACATTTCCTCAATAATCACACTAGGGAGGAATTGGCAGCACTAGAAATAAAAAGCAGAACAGACACCATCCTGACAGCTAAGAAAGTGCTGAGTTTGAGGAACTTCACTCAAACTCTAGAGAGAAAATGTCAGGAGATGAAGGCAGAAATTGATGAATTCAGGGAAAAGATGACTGTGTTACAGGATAAAGGACTGCCAAGCCTAGTGACTGGCACAGGACAACTGCTGTCATATAATCAGTATATCACAAGGATCAACAACTATGTTGAGAATCAAATAACAGCATCCAGCAGCTCCACAGAAGAAGCAGGGCCTCCCTTTATGCAGTCTCTGTATGACAAATTGGAAAATCTATTTTTTATTGAACATGAGATAAAATATCTGTTTGAAGTGCCTCCAAACTTCTACAGATATACAGAAGCAAATGAAACACTTGTAAAAATAAGGAGACATCAACTACCTCCAGCTGATTGGTGGCAGGAAATGTTGGAAATTCTGCCCAGGTGATCCCATCATATTATTCCTTTTTTGTAAAAATTCAGATCTCAGTCACAGTACAGGTCAGCAAACGGATCAGCACGCAGGTATCAAACGAAGCATCCATACAATGACTCACCAAAGCACTCATACAGCAGGCTCAACTAACGCAGGATTAAAAGCACAGCTAGAGCAAACTTTCCTGAGCCAAAAAGTCAAAAGTTGTTTGACAGAAAGATACCTGCCATCTCAACATTAAATGTTGTAGTCATTTCTTTCATTTACTTTTTATAAGAGAGTTGGTGGTGCAATTTATTGCACAATAACTCACTATTAAGATATTTTGTATCCTATTTTTGTATATATATCCCCTCAAAGAATGTATTGAGGGTCGGTTGTAGTGAAACTCTTTCATAAGAGCTCTATTGTATACTTGTGACATTTTCCTAATACAAATTACAGGTGGAGTTCCTGGTCCCTATGCTATCTGAACGTGGAAATGAATGGCTCTGTTGTGCTACAGAATTCCTGTTTCATTTGTTGGAACAATAAGTTATTTTGAACTGTGTATGTGTTTTTCTGTGTATTCCATAATTCATATATTTTCATAATCATAGTAAATAGAGAAAAAGAATAGCTTAGGATTTGTTTGAACACACCCTATGCTCAATCTCTATTTCTAAATATGTTTTCTTCTAAATGAGCCATGGATATGAATTCTTAATTTCTCATGTCTAAACTAATTCTATCATTGTGAATATTGTTTAAGAATTCTTAACTGCTCTTAAGCAATACTTTCATTTTTCCTTTGTTAGCATAGTGAAAGATTCTCAATTGCCTTTCACTAACTAATTCCATAACTTTATCGCAAAATCTAAAAATTGTTCCACATATGCCTATCTGGCTTTGCAGCAATACTCTATCTTCACAAACATACTTTAGCAGCACACTACCTCGACTCCATTGCCCAATGGCCCAAACTGTTCAGTAAATTATACCTCAGCTCTGGTTTGAATTCACCAACCAACCAAACTCAAACAAAACAACACACCATAACTAACCTAAAATCATCCATCAAATAAAGCTAAATCGTAAAGAGAGAGCCCTCTCTGGTTACAGGTAGGCTAGGACCTGTAACTAAAAGATTGGTTAGTGGTTACCTCGGTCGTATTCCCTTTAGGAAGCACAGAACAACCTGAGTGATAACACTTTAAACCTTCTTAAAGGTAACATATGTCCTTGATAGGTCATTCATGATTGATTAAACTATAATTACTCTACGATCAAACTATTAGGCTTGTTCCCTGACCAATTCTAGGTTCTAGAGACTCATACTTAATGTTTGAAATATCATAATACTAACTATCCCCATTTGGAGACCAAAAATGCCCTTAAACAATCCTTTGTTTTCGGTCAATATGTCTTTGATGGCCCTTATATGCTAGAATCTTTCTTTAGGACCTAATACTTAGGTTTCCTCTCTTGATCATAATGGAGGAAGAAAAATTCATACACAAAGGTCACTGAAAATATCATAATGATTTTCATATCCCAAATTAAAGGCCAAATGAGTCCCCTAAGAAGTCATATATAGCCATTTCAGGTCTTGTTCATGACACTTAAGCCCTTGATGCTTCCTAAGTCCTTGAGAGGCTAGTTGTGGTGGGTTGCGGTATCTTGCATGGCTATAAATGCTTACAATATTTATACATATCGAAGGATTGGATCGCCTTATCATCCACATCAAGCCTTTGAGACCCATCCCCAATGATCAAAACCTTATGATGGAACTAAAATCATTTCTCAAATTCTAAGGATACCCTATAAAGGACATTTATGGTGCTTCAAGAAATTTCTCGTGGGTTTGGGTGCCTCAAATATTTCATTTACAGGGACATGGTGCTTGTACCTATTACTTAGAGCTTCCTAGTGGCATTTTAATCCGTAATTATAGGTTGATGGTAATCTCAAGAGGCCATGTGTTGTTGTTTGGGGTAACCTCCTTGGCACATTGATGTATAGAAACTTCCTGTAGGGAATAGTATTAATTCTTACTTCCTTTCCCATTTCTAAGCCTCGAGACCCATGCTTAGTGCTAAAAACTCCTCATGGTATTTGTGTACTTAACCATAGGTAAAGGATTGCATCAATATGCCATTTATGGTGGTTCAAGGTATCATTCTTGGCCCTATAAGTTCATAAGCTTAATATTAGGTCTTTCCCCTCAACTATATCTATGTTATATAGACTCATACTTAAGGTTTGAAAACTCAAATTCTTATAAGCACCATCTAGATGCCAAGGATAGCTTGGAATGGTCCTTTATTATCGTTTAACATGGAATTAGTTTCCCAATATTCACAAAATATTCCTTTAGGACCTAATTCTTGTGTTTCCTCTTTCAACGATGTTCAAGAACCAAACTCTTATAACTACTACTCAACATAACCTAACAATTGACATATCCGATTTGAAGGCTATTGATCTCCTTGAGAGGTCATATATGGTCATCTAAGGTGTCATTTATGACTCTTGATTTAGGGATTTTTCAAAACATCAAGATATTGGTTGTGGTTGTTTGATACATTGTCCTTAGCCATAGACTTTTAGATGTTTTGTACCTTAGTTATGACTTGGTTTTCTTCATTGAAACAAATCCAGGTTGTTGACCATTTTTCGTGTTATTCAGAAAACTTAAGAAGCTATGTTTAGGGACCAAGTTTAATGTTTCCTTCCCTTAACCAATGTCAAGTTCCTTAAGATGTTGTTACCATACAATCACTATTTTCAAGGCCTTCGTGATATGTTTCATGTAACATATTAATGTTTCCCATTTCGAAATACAAGGGAAAAGACTCCCTAGCTAGGGATCATATCACTCTATCTATATTGTGTTCATGGTTGCTATGTTTAAGGACATTTAATACAGAAAGAGCACAATTTTGCTATACCTCTTGTCACATACCTTATGCACAAGTATGCTTAGTCAGAATAATACATGTATGTTATCCAAACTCCAGTGTTCTCCAGAATGCAAGTGTCAATTAGAGAGGGTGTGCATTCTTTTAATTCAAATAATTTTGGGTGGGATTGGATAATTTATCATGTGTTTTCTAATTAGGTTTCTTTACATTTCAGTTCAAAATGACAAGCTTGGTGGTTTTTTCATTAAAAACAATAAAAACATTATTTTTTAAATTGCTCCCAATATCTCTACTTTTTATGTCAATTTTGTATAGGCTATAAAAATACATCATCATTGAACCTACAAACAAGTATGTAGAATTTACTATGAAAATTATATGTGTGTAGAGAGAGAGACAGAGAGAGAGAGAGAGAGTTTGTATATAATTTTTAATAGTTTTTTGTCTCAACATATATCATAATCTTAAAATATATACATTTTTTCTTAGTGCTATAATATTTTATTCCATTAACAATTGTTAGAAAAAAACTATGCATTACTAATATGTTTTTAGATCCACAATCTAAAATTAAAATATTTGATTAGACTAACACCTTAATACCCTGCCTAAAAAAACCAGGCCTTCGAATTTCAATGATATAATGACATTTATAATAGTATGTATGTGAGTGTGTGTATGTGGTTGGGTGTGTTGTGTGTGTGTGTGTGTATATATATATATAGATATATTCCCTCTAACTCCTTATCATCTAACATATTATCCTTATTTTTGGAAGTAATAATATTTTTAATATTATCCTTTTTCTGAAAATGATCTCCTCCCATTCCCCCCAATGGTCTAGCCAGGATTGGGAAACCTTATGCTAACCTCACTTGAGCGAGAGGTGGGGGTTTTGGCTAGAGTTAACAGAAATTTTATGAAACCTCTTAGCTTCCATGTTATATAGCTTCTTCTTATACATAATATTCCTATTCAAAACCATGCTTTCAATGGGGGAAACTATAGCCTTTATCAATAGGAGAGGTTAGGGATTATTCCCTTTAATATTAAGGTTGTAGGTTATAATTTGTTTTTAGATCAGTTCAAGCTTCCTCCATGTTTTTCTAAATTTATTGCAATCCCAACCCTCACATCCATATAAATAATACAGATGAAGATAGTCTCAAAGAAGAACATTTTCTACTCCATGCCCAATGATCTTTTGACTTACAATTATTTTCAAACCTATAATAAACCTTCCAACCTCTAATTAGTCATTCCTCGTTGCTGTAATTTCAATTGAGCTAATCATGAATTTTGACTCACGTATATTTGTATGAAATTCCAACTCTCTCTCTCTCTCTCTCTCTCTCTCTCTCTCTCTCTCTCTCTCTCAACCCTCAAATCCATATAAATAATACAGATGAAGATAGTCTGAAAGAGGAACATTTTCTACTCCATGCCTAATGATCTTTTGACTTACAATTATTGTCAAACCCATAATAAACCTGCCAACCTCTAATTATTCATTCCTCATTGGTATAATTTCAATTGAGCTAATCATGAATGTTGACTCACATATATTTGTATGAAATTCCAATTCTCTCTCTCTCTATATATATAGGTTTGTTGAGTCTATTTAGAATAATTTTTGTAAGAATTCTTCTTCATTTATAAATATAACATGGTATTAGAATGAAAATATTTGTAGAAAACTTGTATTAATAAGAGAATAGTAGGAGAAATTTATGATGTATCAATTCATTACAGTGTATTGGTTTGAAAGCTTATGAAATCCATATAATTTAGTAATCTCGCTTGCCTTCACAACAAAAGGATATATGAATTAACTTCAAATGCAAACTAGAGTGAATTAATGTTTGGAATAGTATAGTATTGGAGTCATAAAGAATTCTTGAAAAATACCAAAAGGAAATATGAATAAAGTTCAAATGAAAAATAGATTAAATTAATGTTTGCAATAGGAAATATAATCGTTGCAGTCATAAATCATTACTAAAGAAAATCAAGGCTAATGGTTGGTGAAAAAATCCATCATGAAAAATAAAAGTATAGAACATTAAACTATTGAAAGACATAAGGTAGCTGCCATTCTTAAGATCGGTTTTATTTTAGCCATTATTATCAAAACGCATAATCAAAATAACCATATTCCATTCTTCCTCAAATTAACATTCTACACCATATAGTTACACCCTAAAATGAGTGATAAGATGGTTAAACCCAAAAATTAGTGATATCTTATTTCACTAAAAGAAAGCGACTAAAAGAAAGGAATGGAAGTGCATCTTCACTACATATATTTTAACCTATGCATTCCACTTAAAATTAGCATGTTCTCACATGTTTCCATTAACCATAACGTTGATAACTATAACATCATTTGTGAGAAAATATAATTTCAAGAAGACAACGGATTTAGAGATTTTTCAAAACTTTGATAGTATGTATGAAAAAGTCTAAATTTAGAATGGAAAATGATTCATTAGTAATTTATCTTTTCTGGAATTTTTCAATACATTTAAAAACTCTATCTAACGTGCGTTCCATTTACCTAAGACCGAACAAATGATACATTGTCATAAAAATAAATCCTTATTTTTTAAATATAAAATTGAGGTACATAGGATATCCAGGGAGGTTTTTAATTCCCCAAAGGAAAAGGTGGTTTATATATATATCGGCTGCACTAAAATTATACACGGTCATAAAAATAAATCCTTATTTTCTGAGTAGTACATAGAATATGTAGGGTGGTTTTTAATTCCCAAAAGGAAAATTTGGTATATATATAGGTTCCACTAAGTTGAATATTACATAAAGTTGAATATTATAAGCCTAGGTTCCACTAAGCATATACCTTACTATTAGGTTCCACTAAGCATATACCTTACTATCTTCTTATTGCACGTCTAATGTTTGTTCCGTAGGTGATTCTTAGATATTTACAGAACTGTGACTAATTCTCCGACTATTTTATTCTTTTGGCATCTATAAACATGACAGAGTGTTTTTGTTTCTGAAACATTGTTTTAAAGCCAAATTTACTTGACATGCAGGCTAGACTGAGAAAGAACACAGTATCTACTAATTCAAAATCTTTTATGGAGCCTCCACGAAGGATCCATGTCGCACTGAATAGTGCATGCACATTATTGTTAGAGCATACATGTAGATTGCATATATTACTTTATACATTCTAAATAAGTATCCTGTTACATGAGGAACAGAGTGCTGTTTATAAATAAGTACCCTCTTACTTATAACCGTCTTCACTGCAATTAACGCCATGACCAAATCAACCAAACCAACTGCCTCATGTTGTTGGCATTTTCTGTCGTATGACTAGACACACTGACAAACCTCGCAGTCCGCTGGATATATGGACTCTCAGGTCGAAGCAAACCTCAAGATAACAAAAAGTAAAAAGAAAAAAGGTCATAATGGTTGCATGGAAAACACTAAATATGTAAGCATTTCACAGTGTATTCACATGGGAAGAGTCATCTAGGCATTATATTAAGAAGAGTACTGTTGGATCAGGTGCAGCAATATTAAATGAAACACACAGCAGAAGCATATAAACACAATATTTAAGGTGGTTCGCCCAACCAATCTGGGCTACGTCCACCAAACATAGGCATCACAAATATATTAATCAAATTTGGAGATTACATCAAGAAATCCTCAAACTCTCTTAGCAAATCATCCGAATGATTGCCTCTATAAATAGAGAATCTAACAACCTCATAACTCCCTCACATCAAATATAGGAGGCATTAACTCCCTCACAACAACCTCGAGCTAATCTAGGAACTGAATCCCTATTGTTGTCATCCTTCAGAGATTTTTGCCTATTTGACTCAAACACAAAATCTCTCAACAATCTCCACCTTGACAACAATTCGCCTCATGCCTTTTATTATTATTTTATCTTTTCTGCAAGCTAAGAGAAGCCAAACACCAGCATAGCTTCTCCAACAAAACTTGTTTCGTGAACATGTATCCACAGTTCTCCTTTGTATGCACCTTTTCAAGAGAGACTCCCCTTTCAGTGATAACATGTCTTACAAAATGGTACTTAATTGGAATATGCTTTGATTTACTATGATAGGCCGGATTCTTAGCCAAATGTATTGCACTTTGACTATCACAAAGTAACTTGATGTTGTCCTGTAACCTACCAAACTCACCAAGCAAACCTTTCAACCAAACCGACTCTTTGCAAGCATGAGAAGCAGCAATGTATTCTGCTTCAGTAGTGGACAAAGCAACAATGTTCTCTAGCTTTGACATCTAGCTGATAGTTCCACCTGCAAGAGTAAAGACTTACCCTTAAGTTGACCTTCTCTTATGCAAGTCACCTGCAAAATCTCAATCAACATATCCTCAAACAAATTCACTACTCTTATTGTAAGAAATACAATAACTACTTGTGACTCTCAAATACCGAAGCACCCATTTCACTGCTGACCAGTGTTCTTTACCAGGATTTGCCATGTAACTGACAACCCTTCTGTAAAATAATTTAAAGGAACAATATGAATTTACTCCAAGGCAGGCTGGGATTAAGTGTATGCATAATCAAAATACAAATGTACAAAAATAAAGAAAATCATACTATAAATCTCAGGTTTAAATCATATCAACTGGCTACATACCTGCAATATACTGTATTGCCACTCAGGACTGCAGGACAAAATTTATATTGAACGAGCAAAAATTAACTGTAAAAACACCATAGAACAAAGACTCGGCTTAGAAGGCTAGGCAATCCAGCTGCCGGCCCAGGACCTAATATTACCTTTCCCTTATTCTCGAAGGGTTTACCATTCAAAACATCCTCTTACTGCGTATAGGTTCCCTCACTATTAAATTTCCGCAGGGATGTTATAAAGCTGTATTATACTATCTACGTAATAAGAGTCACTCATTTCGGTCGAGTGCTTGAATTCCTTACAGACCTTTCCTCTTAAGATATGAAATAGTCGATGACAAGACACCAGGTCAAGGGTTAAATATTTTTTTGGGACATTTTGAAAGTATGAAAGCTGATGGTGACAATACTGCAACTGATATTAGGGTAAATTTTCGGATAATAGCTGTTATTCCAACACTGTAATGTTTGATTATGCCTCATGATTTATTATGGAGATCATGTTTTTTTTAGTGTCAGACATTATGTCAGAAAACTGTTTGCAGTGGTCCATACAATAAGGACCACAATAATCATAAAGTCCAAAAAGAAACAATGAGAGTACTTCATCACTGCAAATCTTATTTTATTGAGTGTATTTTGTATATTTGCTACTACTACAGTGACCCAAGAAAGCAATGAATTGAATGTTGTAGGTAATGAAGAGGGACTGTAACAGGTTGTCGGGGGAGATGACACTGCAGGGTGACTACAAGAAACAGTCAGGGATTTGAAGCTTTGCAACTCCCTCCAATTATAACTGTTAAATCTACCATATTATTTTCATTAGGTATGTTTACTATAAACACCTGCATTCCCCTTGGGGAAAATTCTCTTTTGGCTGGGAAGGTTTACTACGAACAGCTACATTGCTACTGTTGCAGTGACCCAATAAATCAATGAATTGAATGCTGTGGGTAATGAAGAGTGACTGTAACAGGTTGTCGGGGGAGATGACACTGCAGGGTGGCTACTAGAAACAACAGTGATTTGAAGCTTTCCAACCCCCTCCAATTATAACTGTTAAATCTACCATTTTCTTTTCATTAGGTATGTTTACTATAAACAACTACATTCCCATTAGGGACAAATTTTCTTTTGACTGGGAAGGTTTACTATGAACAGCTACATTCCCTTTACGGGCTTGTTGCTCAATAACTCCCCTTTTCCATTAAGAAATTGAAAATGACAAATCTCATATCATATTTTTGACCATTTAACACTGCTTGATGTAAATTTAAATAACTCCATAAAGCAGTTTTTATACTATTTTAATTTTGAAATTGTTTAAAACAAATCCAATATACTAACACATACAAATGTAATTTTCAAAATTATGCATCCCGAATATACGCAATAAACGTGCATTTCAAATGAGCGCTCAAAAGCTAACGGAAAATCTCAGATAAATCTATGCGAAGATGCCCCTAAATTACGTATCTGTTTCACATGAAGTGCTTTCACATAAGCTTACGAATATAGCATAGAGCTGAAAGAATACGGTTATGAAGTAAAGTGATGATATCATAACAACAAATATGTTTAAGTACACTGCACAGATTTCATGGGTACTCTGGTAATGAAATGACATCTCAAAGGAAACAAACTTATGAGAATGTTCCCAACCGCAATAAATACGATTTTTAATGCCTAAAAGATGCAAAGATAAGTCTAGTTGCACATCTTTTGTACTGAGGGTAACCATACGACCAGGCGTTGCATTATGCTGCTGAGCATCTTCGTTTCTAATCCTTTTCACAGAACGCAAAGAGCTCGACACCAATTCGTTATCATTTCTAGCCCTTTTTAGGGAAGACACAGAGATTGACGAAAATTTGACGTCCCTAAAGTTGCGTGGCCGCTGCTTCAAGTGAGGCCGATTATTTGATAGCTCTACTCTCTGGAACTCGAAATTTTGAGAAAGTTTACTGCTGGAACGAAACATAACATGAGAAGGCTGCTGCCGCACAACACGATACTGAAAGCAGTCGGTGATTGACAGGGTATTCAGAATGGGATTCGATCTCATTGCAGTTCGCTCATTCTTAACCACATTCTGAATGTCTGCCAGTGCATCAGAATCGTAGAAAGGAAAGACGCAGGTTTTAGAGCCCTGGGTGGAACCCTCTATCGTTGTCATCTCCTTATTTAATTTCCTGGAAATGGAACCCTCTATCTCTGGCATCTCGTTATTTCGTTTTTTGCTTGCTAGGGTTTCTGCCCTAAAGATGCTTTTAGGGCATGGTCATCATGACCGGAATGACCGGAGTGTTGAGTAAGATTTAGTCCAAACAACCAGATCTCATGCTTCTTATGAATGACGCGGGCTTCAGGGCCGTCCGCACTGAGAGCTTCCCCTCTTGGAAACGGAACCCACTAACTATAGCACCTCGTTATTTCCTTTTTTATTTGCACGGGTTTCTCCTCCTAAAAATGCATTTACTGCATGGTCATTATAATCAAAGTTACTGCAGTGCTCAGCGAGATCCACTCCAAACAATCTGCTGTCTTGGTTCTTATCATCGCCTGCGGAATCCATGGATCCACTGAATATTTTTATATATGATCGCTGAACTTGGCGCGTCTGCACCACTACCATATTGCTATATAACACCAACTGAAAAGCTAGTGTCTGCCCTCAGTCCCCCTCACACAAGTAAGCTCACAGGCTATTCAGACAAATATGGGTAGGTATTTTATAGGGTCCAGACATACAGAAGCAAATTCCCATATTATAAAAACGTGGACAAGCAAACCCACTCTCTGGGGGTTTTGGAACATAGCCTTTCTCAAGGATTTCGAAATCTCTCTTAGACAGAAAAGTACCCATAGTTGAATTTACGCCAACTTTTTTTGTTATTTTATTTTTTAACAAGTGATCAATTCAATGTTCTATGATTTTCTTTTGTAAATTTAAGCACTTTACCGGTATAAAATATACCCAAGCAAAATTTTACGATAAATTTTATTTATTTATTTATATTGAAGTTCTTCTTTAACAATTTCCCTCAAATTGGGGTTCATTTGTCGTTGGGGTTGACAGACTAGTCGAGACCCTTCCTTAATATAGATACGATGAGTACATAACTCAAGAGAGATCCCCTTCATATCTGTGTAGTCCCATGCGAATG
>APFE031495299.1:84428-124808 GCA_000404065.3 Pinus taeda
ATTAAATGTTATTTTATTAGGTATTAAATAATGAAATGAATTTTTAATTTAGTTGGTTTTTTTAATATATTATTATTGATGAGTATCTAAAAATGTGGAATAAATATGGGCGTCATATGTATATATTATATTAATAGCACTCAAATGGATCAAATTTCTATCTTGGGGTAAAAAACTCTTCTAGTGTGAAAAGTGATTTGATCCCCTTGGTGTGTGGTAGATTCAAAGTTAATAGAAAATTGGGATGGTTTAATTATTACCCTTTAAATAGGTCACATTGTAGAAGATACCATGGGAAAGGCTATGAGTTGGAGTCCAAAAATGTTAAAGACTCAATTAGCACATCTCTTGTTTTTTTAATTTTTATTTGATATTAACTAAGTCAAAATGTTAAACATTATAATGGAGAATTAATACTATTTTTCTTAATTTAAGAATATAGTTAAAATATATTAAACTTGTTTTTGTGATTATTGTTTTAATAGATTTAATAATAGATTATATTTTCAATGTGAAATATATGTTGTATGTTTTTTTTTCATAGTTAACATTTTAAAAAATAGATTAACTTGGGCCTTGAAAAACTAAAGAGTTAGTGATATTTATGATATTAACATAACAAAGGATCAAACTTTGCATATGCCACATGCCACATAAACCTATACTCATGGATGAATTTGTACTCACATGGTTGCAAACCAATAACCTTTTAACCATAAAATACGTTATCAAAGCACTATTCTATACTCATAAAAATATCAACCATTTATCCATGGAAGTTAAATCCCTACCATCCACGTAATAATTATTTATAATTAAATCAAAATTATGAAATATTGTTCTAATTAGATTTCCCTACCTTAATATTTGTTATTAACAAACAAAAAATTCCCTTTCTTGATAAGGTGTTTGTAAACTACAACATCTATGAAAAGGATTCTATTTTGAAGACTTTCATGATTACAGGATGCTTTCAATGCATGGCTTGAGCTTCTAACTATAGTGTTTCTAGACATAAATGTTGACTGCACTGAGAATAATGAGGTAGTATGAGGAAGTTGTGTAATGTCCATTCTTAATGCTAAAGTGATATGTGGAATATGTTACATAACACCATAATATGAATTTCATATGTAATTTTCAAGATTATAAATCAAATTATAAAAATAAAAATAAAAAATCCCTAGTGCAAGAAAAGAATACTAAGCATTAATTAACACACATACTAATATAAATTTTGGATCCTTCAAGCATAAAGCGATTTGTGTCTAAATCTGTTTTTGATCTTCTAGGTGCTTAATAGACCCAAACATAACATAGTCAATAAAAGAGCTGAGTTATTCAAAACACACTAATGATTTAGTGCTCAAAAGAGGAATTAGTGTACAAGAGATTATCAAGTAATATATAAGAAGGTTAGGTTAGCTAGAAAATCAAACTTATCTATAAACTAATTCAAAAAAATCTTAATAAATGAAAATCGTCCTCATTGCAAAAATATATCAACATTCTCTGGCCTCTCAGTTCTCGCCTTAGTAATACATGTCATGTCACATTTCACACAATACAATTTTCTAGAGCAGCGTTGTTGAACAATTTTGGGTTGCAGCAAATGAAGCTACATGACGAGGATATTCATCACTTCTCTTCGAAGAGGGTTTGTATATGCAAAATATAAGAGGTTTAAACTGTATAGTACAACATGAGTGTTTGTATAAGTAAATTTAACATTAATATTCACATTTCACTTTGTTGATAAGGTGCTTGTAAACTACAATCTCTATCACAAGGGTTCCATGTTGAAGGCTTTGATGATTACATGATTCTCTATTGATTCATTTCCATATATATACACCTAAAATTTGAAGTGTAAATGAGTTTAAATTAGTTCTTTATATAAAATTTATATTAAATATTTTCCTTGAAATAAAAACTTTAGATTAAATAGTTTACTTAAATTTAGATCGATAATTTTTAGATTTTGAAGTATTTATTAATTTTTCTTATTTTAAAGTGATAACAACATAATATTTAATTATAATATTTTTATTTTTTTTATTTTCAAAATTCTTAACTATAGATTGTGTTAAGACTATTTTTTTTGGATTTCCTAATAACCAAAATTTTGTTCCATGTTAAAATACATGGGAGAGGCTTATGGGACTTTTGACTGCAAAAGGCACTCCCCTCTGGGTGAACAGGAAAAGTGCAATGAAATTAGATGTTTCTTTAACTTCTTTGGGTAGGAAAATTTTCAAATACAAAGTTTTTCCTATCAATTTTTTGTCAAACATTATACAGTCTACTAGCAAAGAAGCTCAAGACTTATATATCTATAGTATATAATATATAATATATATAATAATTAATATATAATATATTATATATATTATATTATAATATATATATATTAATTATTATATAATTATAATATATATCGAGAGAGAGAGAGAGAAGAGAGAGAGAGAGATAATTTTCATTCACTAGGAAACTGGTATTTATTGCTTATGTTTGACTTGCTAATGTGAATACTATATAGGCTTAATAAAACTATGCTTTGGTGATTTTCCTTTTTCTTGCTTTAAATTATAATAAATAAAAATAAATCCTTACTCAGAAAGAATATCAAGCATCAATTAACATAGATATTAATATAAATCTCGGATCTTTTAAGCATAAAGAGATTTGCATCTCAATTTGTTTTTTATCTACCATGTGCTCAATAGAACCAATGGCAGGATGGTTAATATAAGAGAACTAAGTTATTCAAAACATACTCAAGATGGATGGCCAATTTAGTACTTACAAGAGGAATTATTGTACAAGAGATTATCACGTAATATATAAGAAGGTTGGGCTAGCTAGAAAATCATACTTGTATATAAGCTAATGAAAAATCCAATTAATAATGGGAAATGGGCCTCTTTTCAACAACATCTCAACATCCTATGGCCTCTCAATTCTTGCCTTAGTAATACATGTCACATTTCACACCTTACAATTGTCTAGATGAGTGTTGTTGTTGAACAATTTTGCATTGCATGAGATGAAGTTACTTGAAGACGATATGCATCCCTTCTCCTATAAGGGACTTAATATATTCAAATTATAAGATATTTAAATTGTGAATGGTACAACATTAATGTTTGTATAAGTAAATCTAGGCACGAATTCACATGTCATGAAGTCTAAAGATTCCTTAAATTGGGACATTTTCCATATTACAAAACTAAAACCATTGTCTATAGTCATAAAAACTTCGAAATCCAAAAAAAATAGTTCCCATCAAATGCTTAACCCACTAGTGTAAATATTAGAATTATATACCATACTTAGGCTTCTTCGTAGTTTCTTATGAACTACAAGCTCTCATTGTCATAAGGTATTATGCTATTAATAGAGTGCACTAATCATCAAAATAATTAGTATTGTGGATAAGATAACTATTGTGTAGAGTTGTTTAAACTGTAGAAATATGATTGGAGGCTCATACTACACATCAACTACGATTCCTATAATATTTTTAGAAACTTTTCCACAATTTAAATCCTAAAATCCTACTTGAACTATGTTTAACTATGAAACTCCATGTACTGAGATGTTGTTTTTAACATTAATCTTGATGTTTCACTTTCTTGATAAGGTGTTTGTAAAATACAATCATTGTCACAAGGATTCTATGTTGAATACTTTGATGATTACAGGATGCTTTCAATGTATGGCTTCGGCATATAACTATAGTTTTTCTATACATAAATGTTCATTGCACTGAGAATAGCAAGGAAGTTTATGGAAGTTGTGTAATGTCCATGGTTAATGCTGAAGCGATATGTGGAATATGTTGTATAACACCTTAACGTGAATGTGATGTGAAACTCCCATTCTTGTAAATAAAATCATAAAAAATAATAAAAAAAAACATTAGTGTAAGAAAAGAATATTAAGCTTTAATTAACAAAAGTCGTAGTATAAATCTGGGATCATTGAAGCATAAAGATATTTTCATCTGAATACGTTTTGATCTTCCACATGCTTAATAGACCTAAATATAATATAATAAATAAAAGATAACTAAGTTATTCAAAACATACTGAAGAAGGATGGCCAGTTTAGTTCTTACAAGAGGAATTAGTGTATAAGAGATTATCAAGTAATATATAAGAAGGGTGGCTAGGTAGAAAACCAAACTTATGTATGGCATAATGGAAAACAAACTTAATAAAGGGAAATGGGCCTCATTTCGACGTTATATCAACATCCTACGGCCTCTCAATTCTCCCATTAGTAGTACATGTCACATTTCACACCGTACAATTGTCTAGAGCAGTATTGTTGTTGAACAATTTTTGACTCCATTGGATGAAGCTACATGAAGAGGTGATTCATCCCTTCTCCTAGAAGAGGCTTCATATATGCAAAATATAAGAGGTTTAAACTGTCAATAGCACAACGTGGGTGTTTGTACAAGTAATTTTAAGCACAAATTCACATCTCATGAACAAATTCGCATCTTGTGAACATTAAAGAATCCTTAAATTGACACAATTTCATATCACAAAATGAAACCTAATGTAAACATTCATATGGTAATTTAAGGTGTCATTCATGACACTCGATTCATGTAATTTGGTCAAAACATCAAGATGTTAGTTTTGGTTGTTGAACACATTATTTTTAGCCATAAACACTTAGAACTTTTGTATTCTAATTATGACATGGGTTTCTTCATTGAAACAAATCAAGGTAGTTGACCTTTGTTGGTATTGTTTATAACAGTTGAATAGAAGAGGCTATATTTAGAGACCAAGGTTATTGTTTTCTTACCTTGGCCAATGTCAATTTCCTTAGGATGTTTATACCATGCCATTACTACTTTCAAGGCCTTCATACATGATATGTTCCATGAAATGTACTAATGCTACCCATTTCCAACTACAAAGGAAAATAATCCCTAACTTGGGACCATATCGCATTATCTATACTTTATTCATGGTCTCTATGGTTAAGAACATTTAATAAGGAAAACAAACAATTTTTCTAGACCTCTAATCATAAGCCTTATGCACAAATATGTTTAGTCAAGATAGTGCATGCATGTTATCCAAATGTGACTGTTCTCTAGAATGCATGTGTGATCTAGAGAGTGTGTGCATTCTTTTAATTCTAATATTTTTGGGTGGGATTGAAAAATTTAGCATTGCGTTTCCTAATTAGGTTGCTTTAGATTTCGGTTCAGAATGAAAAGCTTGGTGGTTTTTTTCATTAAGAAAATAAAAGAATTCATTTTTAAATGGCTCTCAATATCTCAACTTTTTATGTTAATTTTGTATAGCCGATAAAAATCCATAATCATTGAAAACAAAAAAATAAATAAATAAATCAATATATATATATATATATATATATATATATATATATATCTATATATATATAATATATATATATATATAATATATATATATATATATATATATATATATATATATATATATAATATATATATAATAGATATATAGATATATATCACTCCTCACTGCCTCACATCTTATCTTTAATTTTGGAAGTAATAATATTTTTCATATTATCCTTACTTTTCAAGATGAACTCGTGCTTTACCCCCCAATGGTCTAGCCTAGATTGGACATCCTTATGTTATTTGTTCTTGAGCCGGAGGTGGGGGTTTTGGCTAGAGATAAAATAAATATTATGAAACGTCCTAGCTTCCATGTTGTATAGATTATTTTGATACATGAAATTCCTAGTCATAGTTGTTTAAAATAACAAGGAGAAATGTTAAAAATAACATCTAGAAAAATCCTAATTTAATTTGTCCTTGAATTAAATTAGGAATTAAATTAAATTTCATTATAATAACAACTTGTAACAGTTAACTAAGTTCATTTGACTTAGTTAGTTCAGTAAATTTAAGTTAGAAGTTTATATAGGGTCATGTAGAGTGATTCCTAAATTTTAGGGGTCCAAGTTGAGTTCTTTTGAGTTGTAATTAATTAACTCGGTCTAATTGAGTTATATTCAGTTAAACTAGCTCAAATAGTTGGAGGAACTAGTAGGAGGTCTAGTAGTGAGGAGAAGCTTGAATGAAGCTTCACTGCTCCACTAGTTAGCTCACGATTCACTCATACATAACTCATGCATGTTAGTTAAGAGGAAGAAGAAGTTACGATTAGAGTTCAAGGATAGTGTATTATGAGTTGTATAATTTTCTGAGTTGTACAGATGGTGTATGAAATCAGTTGAGAGCCTATGATGGATTGCACAATTATGGAGAGAGAATTTCCCAATTAAATAGGGCCTAATTCTCCGAAGAATTGTGCAAGGAAGTAGGAGCTTGGAAGGCTAGGAATTTGGCTAAGTGTCGGCCAAAGGCAATCAATCAGGTAGAGTATAGAAAATAATTGTGCAAGCTGAGATCAAAGTTGAGTAGAACATATTGTATTCATCCAAGGCTTTCTTAGGAAGAAAAGAGATAGATTGTATTTGTGTAGGAATTGTTCGGGTTGACCAGGAATTGTATTTTCTTCTCAGATATTTTGGTTAATGAAATATAGATAGTCGAGGCTCTTAACAGTTGCTTTCCCCAAAAAAATATTGTGTTATGTGCAATTAAAATTCTTCCTTTTCTTCTTAGTGTTTTCATTCATCAATTTTTATTTCCTTTGGTCTGTAGAGTAGATCACTATCTTATGTTATAACATATCACATAAGTTGTTGAATCTACAAGTAAAAATATACATGGTATCAGAGCTAAAGATATTATATAAGATGATAATTCATGTTTGTTGTGCATGTGAAATTGAAATTGCAGGTTCATACTTAAGGGTCAGCAGTATGTCATTCTACGGTTTGAGACTTGAGTATGCCTTGGATGGTAGCTTGGACTACATAGCTTGGAAGGACATGATGGAGGTAGTGTTGGAAAACAATAGACTAAAATAATTCATAGATCATGATATTCTAAAGCCTCTAACTTTTAATTCTAAAGATCTAGCTGAATGGAGAAAGCATGTGGCAAAATTGAGAAGGATTATCCTAGGAGTTTGAAATCATATTGTCTCGAATCTCCATGGTAAGGAAACTCCATTTGCAATGTGGAAGGAATTGATGAACTTGCTTCAAAATAGAAGTTGGCACTGAAGGAGAAACTCAGAAATATCAAGATGGAGAAGGACAATACTATTCCGAATTACTTGACCAAGTTCACCCAATGACATGATGAGATTGGAAGTGTCAGGATTACTATTACCGAAGACAATCTGGTGACTCTAACACTTCTAATACTTCCCAAGAGATAACACAGTTAGCAGGAATCAATTAATGGGAGGGAGAAGCTACTAGAGTGGAAGTGACCGTTGTCCAACTTGGTACAAGAAGAGTTTTGGCAGAACACTAAAGATGGGACCTCTTCTAAATAAGTGGAAGAAGATATTGAATTAGTCAGCAACAAAAATAAAGCCATGGTAAAGAAGTCCCAAGGCAAGGAGTGAGGCAAGAAGAAGGACTTGTCTAACACCTAGTGTTTTCATTGTCACAAGTACTAGCATTATCCCATGAATTTCCCATAGAAGAAAAGCAAGAAGGAGCATGTAGTAGTAGAAGTAGGTGAAGCTTGAGCTTCACAATTAAAACATGATTTCACTCTCATTGCATGCATGGCCAACACTGTAATGGTAATCATGTGGTATCTTGATACTGGTTCTTCATTCCATATGACGGGGAATAAAGATATCTTTAGTGACATGGAGGAGAAAGACATGAGGAAGAACATAGAGTTTGGATATGATGGGAGGTATAATGCAAACAACATCAGTATAATTACCTTTTAAATGGAGTGTGGATCCCCTCTCAGAATTACATATGTGATGTACGTTCCAGGAGTAAAGAAGAATCTTGCTTTCATCATGGTATTAGAATACCGTGGCTATGATGTGACTTTTAGCAAAGGAAAGGTTTTCCTCAGACACATCACCACAAGACAAGTCAAACAGAGTGGTGTGTGAGTCAAGAAATTATATGTTCTTAAGGTACAAGATGCATGTAAGGCTTTGAGGAGTAAGGCAAATGTTAGAGACTTGGTGGTTGAGAGGGAGCATGAATTACCTCTCAACATGCAGCCATAGAAGCAACCTCAGAAGCAACCTCAAAAAGTTGTGGAGCAGCCACAATTATAGAAGCAGAAAGGAGGCTGAGTGGATGCATCAACTCAGGCATAGACCTTCAGTAGGGGGAAATTTTGGGCCAAGTGGGAAGATAGAGAGAATGCATCCATAGCTTGAGGAAAGACGTGGGGCGATGTGAAGTAATAGTCCCAAGGGTGCAGAAATTTGGGTAGGGTCCATTGAGATGTTTTCTCGCATGTATCATTACCTTGCTACAGGATCCCATAGTACATAGTAGTACTGTGGATTAGTGGCAATTGATGAAGTCAGATGTCAGAGTGACATAGGCAAAGACTAGCAACAGTCAAATATTAGGGAGTGTAGAGAAGATTTGGGAGTAGTGCAGATGGCACAATGCAGAGTCAACATAAGTACAAAGTTTTCGGTAGACAGTGAAATAGCTAGTAGCAGTGAGAGACTTTGTTGATAGATGTGTCATACTGATTCAGTTTGGATGTTTTTTCAATTTCATAAGTTGCAGTAGCAATAACACTAGAGAGAAGTGTTACATGCATAAAATTCCCAAGGAACCAGATCGAGATAGACTTCAATTCCTTTCTTGGTTAGAGGGAGTGCTGAAAATATTAACAAGATATGTTAAAAATAACATCTAGAATAATCCTAATTTAATTTGTCCTTGAATTCAACTAGGAATTAAATTGTAATTCTATTCTCATAGCAGCTTGTAATAGTTAACTAAGTTAATTTGAATTAGTTGGCTTAGTAAATTTGACTTGAAAGTCTATCTAGTGTCATGTAGAGTGATTCCTAAATTTTATGGGTCCAGGTTGAGTTCTTTTGAGTTGTAATTAATTAACTTAGTTTAACTGAGTTACAGTGAGTTAAAGTAGTTCAAACAATTGTAGGAACTAGTAGGAGTCCTAGTAGTGGGTAGCAGCTTCAGTGCATCTTCACTTCTCCACCAGTTAACTAAAGATTCATCCATAAATAAACTCATGCATGTGAGTTCATAGGAGGACCCACTTGACATTAGAGTTCAGGAAGAGTGTACTATCAATTGTATAAATTTTTGAGTTGTATAGATGGCGCATGCAATTAGCTAAGGGCCTATGATCGATTCGAAAGTTACGGAGAGAGAAATGCCCAATTAAATATAGGATAATTATGTCATTAATTGCACAAGGAAATGTGATCTTGAAAGGTTAGAAATTTGGCTAAGTGTTGTACAAAGGTAGCTAATTAGGCAAAGGATAGAAAATACTTGTGGAGATTGAGCCCAAGGCTGAGCATAACATATTGTATTCATCCAAGGTTTGCTTAGGAAGCATAGAGATAGATTGTACTTGTGAATGAATTGTACAAGTTGAACACGAATTGTATGTTCTTCTCATATCTTTCCGTTAATGCAATATAGATAGTGGGGGTTTTGAGTAGTTTCTTTCTCCAAACAAATATTATATTATATGATTGAAATTCTTTCTTTTCTTCTTATATATATGTATAAGACTGACATTATAAATTTGAAAAAATAGTCATTCACAAGAATAATGTTCTCTCTACAACTTTCTAAAAGAAAATTAATCATTAGATAGTTAACATCTACATTTATGAGAACAAATGCATTTTATTTTGCATTAAAAATAATATACCAGAAAATTAATCATTAGATAGTTAACATCTACATTTATTAGAACAAATGCATTTTATTTTGCATTAAAAATAATATACCACTACTAGACAAAGTCAAATTTCAAAAGGTGACCCACAAACTCTAAAAATAAGAATTTGTATATTCTAAAAGTTAATTTGATTTCCTATATTTCATATTTTTGCACAGTATTCAAATTTATTGTAAAAACGTTTATCATATTTCGATGTTAACATATTATTATTTTTATGATTTACATTACCATTGAAAATGATAAAACTATAGTTAGATGAAAATTTGAAAAGGAAGGTACATTACACCAATAACACAATTATCTAGCCATTGACATAGGATATGATCAATTCCATTGCATAAAATAACTTTATATATATATATATGTTTTTTTTTTAATCATTTTTTAAGCAATCTTGTTCATTTATAAATATAACATGGCACGAGAATGGAAATATTTGGGGGAAACTGGTAATAATAAGGCAATAAAAGCAAAAGTTTGTGATGTATGAATTCATTACAATGCACTGGTTTGAAACTTTATGAAATCCAAAAAGTTACCAATTTGACTTACCATTTGCAATAAAAGGATATACGAGTTAACTTCAAACGAAAACTAGAGTGAATTAATGTTTAGAATAAGAAAGATAGTGATTAGAGTCATAAAGTACTCTTGAATACAGTTTAAACGAAAACTAGAATGTATTATTCAAATGAAAACTACAATGTATTAATGTTTTGCCATATAAAATATAATCATTGGAGTCATAAACCATTACTAAAGAAAATCAAATTCGATAACTCGTAATGAAATCCCCGATGAGAAAGAAATAGAAGTCTAGAACATTCAACTATTGAAGAACATAAGGTAGCCACAATTTTTAAGATCTGCAATCTCTTTGATATAATAAAAATGAAGACATAATTTGAATAATAAGCCACCAAATTTGTTGCAACCACTGGTATAAAATTCCCTCGTCCGAATAACCGTATTCCATTCTTCTTGAAGTTAATATTTTACACCATATGGTTACACCATACAATAATTGATAACTTATGTCACTAAAGGAATGGAAGTGCATCCTCAGTGCATTTATTTTAACCTATGCACACTACTTTCACTTGTTTCCATTAACTATAACATCAATACTTATAACAATATTTGCGAACAAATATAATTTTAGGAAGACGAAGGATTCAAAGGTATTTGAGAGCTTTGTTAGCATCCATGAAAATGTCTAAATTTGGAATGAAAAATGATTCATAAGTAATTTTATCATTCCTGAAATTTTTCAGTACATTTAAAAACGCTATCCAATGTGTGTTTCACTTAGCTAAGACAAAGGAACAAATGATCCACTGTCATACCAATAAATCCTTATTTTATAAATACAAAATTGAAGTACATAAGTGTATATATATAGGAAGGTTTTTAATTCCCCAATGGAAGAGGTGGTACATATATAGGTTCCATTACATTTTTCTTTGTACTAGAAATAATCTAAAGAGTGATATTTTATATTCATGAGTTACTCTATTTCTGATGAAAAGAGATCTGGGTATATGCCAGAATCCCCTTTCTTAACCAATTCTTAGCTCCCTAGGCGTAAAGCCTTATATAATCATGGACTTAAAATCCTGCTTTAATGATATGATATACACGGCAAATTTAATAACAAACTTATGAATGAACCACAACTATATAATCCATGTAAGATATGGATATGCGCATAGCTGGTTTCAAGCACACGAGAATTCCCCACAGCAATATAGAATATGCGCACTTCCAATTTAAAGATAAACCCACATAGCCTTAAGCGTACAGCAAAGAGGTGGAAACTTATAAAAATCCGCTAGACAATACATGCAACATATGGTAGGCTGAACGCACAACAACTTAACTATCGGCCGATATATGGTAAGCGCACAGCTATGAGGGGAAAGATTATAAATAAACTGTTAACAAGCTATGGATATGTCGCAGATAGCAGTTAGGAAATACACACCACAGTCTTTATTAATTCAAACAACATATATATATATATATATATATATATATATATACATACATACAGTGGATTAAATAAGCACCACAATTCTTACATGCAACAATTAGAATAATACTCAGCCTTTATCGTGGTTATGGTGTGCGCTCCATACAGTCAGACACAGGTTTATGCCGACGATTTAATGAATCCACGTTTATTGTCCATGCAATCCTCCATTTCAGTGCCACTGTCCATATCATAAAAGCTCACTACGATTCTCACCATTCACAGATTGAACAACGATTAAATACAGTATTTATGCATAATCATTATATCAATTATTGTCATACACAGAAACACATCCTCTTCCTGTAAGGCGTTGTCTTCTTTTTTAAAATTCAAGAGCTGCCATTCGATTCAATTTCCCTACTATTCATATGTGGCCTCAACACACAAATCTATATATATAACCTATGAAATTCATTCAGAAGCCATGTGAAACTGCACAACCATCAAACTTTCTACGAATTTAATTATCATCCTCAATTTTAACATTCGGTACATTACATAATACATAAATTTTTCTCAACAATTCTGGCCTCGCCTCCCTCTGCCCAACATGGCGGTCAGTTTCTCTTTTTATTCATGATGGATCACTTTATTTAGTACAAAAGAAGCCTTTTATATAGTAAATTAAGGCTTTTACAATTTGTCTATCTTGTGAAAGATAGCAAGTTTTATTCATCCCTCTTATCCTAATTTTTAAAGAAAAGATAGCATGTTTTATTTTTTTTCCTATTTTAACCAGAAAAACATAGAGATTGTAGGCTTTTTCTTTCGGAGTTGCATGCTCCTGCATCAGACTCCCAAGGTTGAAAATGATCATGATCTCCTTATCATGCATTTTAGTCTTCGTTCTTGTCTTCCAGGATCCCACACTTTGTTCTGCAACCGTCCAAATGCTTTATTCCTTTGCTGTCGCTGCATTTATGTTGTCCTTTCCTCCATCTTCTTCTTTCTGTCAATCAGGTTCAAGTTCTGATTGATCTTGCTTGCTGCTATTTCTATTTTCCTGCATTTGGATTGCTGCATCATCAGCTGCCATATTTCTTCAATTTCTATGTCCAACTTACTACTGTTGTTCCCAGTTTTTGTTAATTCAGCTGCTACCATAGATGTTGCTTCCGCTGCCGCCATAGATGTTGGTACCTCCCAAGCTTCCTATCCCTCTGCAACATACTTTGGCTCATCACCTGTAAACACAATCAAATTGTTAGAATTAAAATCACAAGACCCACTGATCTTACTTGTCGATTCAGTCACCAACTTTTCTCTCTGTAGCTTCAAGTCTTTTTCAGGACTCAAAAAATTTTCACTGGCTTTCTCCTCAGTTTCCTCTGGCAATATTTCAGCATGCTGATTTGTATTCACCATGAGACTGTCAACTAGTCTCACCTTCTTACCATCTTCTGCTTCACGACTGTCCTTCATGAAAACTTCCCTGCCTTGTTTCCTCAGCAAATGAACCTGTGCATGAGTTCTCTGTCTCTCCACTTCTCTTCTCTGAAGATCTAGTTTCCTGTATAATTCAATAACTTCATTAGCAGTAGATTTTGGAAACTTCACATAACCTTTTATACCTTCAACCACTTTTGACCAATCTTCAGCTCGTCCTTCTTTCTCTGCATTAACATTCTCATTAGATTCCTTCTTCATGACAATATCAGCCAAATGTCTTTCACCTGCAAACATACACAAATTGTCAGATTTAAAACCATGTGACCCTTTGGTCTTACTTGAAGTTTGCGTCTTCAAGTCTTCATCTTCACTATCTCCCAGAAATTCTCCTTGTTCCATTTCAACTGCCTCTTGACTCATATTCTTTCCATTTATCTTGGCATCCTCTTTCTTATGTCCTCTACTGTGGCTTTTTCCTGAACCCTACTATGACTATTTGTAGTCATCTTCTTCTTGTTCTTTCTTCATGAGCTCCTTTGCAACAAGCCTCTGCAACAGCTAGTCCTCTTGGCTGCAATCTTATCTCATTAAGCTCTCCTCACTTAGTCTTTTGGTAAGCATGGGTCCTCCGTCTGAAACTTCTTCCTGAGCAACACCTTTGCTCCTTCTAGGCTTCTGCAATCTCCCACGTTCTCCTGAGAAAACGTCAATTGTTCTCTCTATCCAATTCCTTATTGGATTCTTCAGGTTCACTGCCACTTCTCTGCAACCATAAACTTCAATTCATAAATTTCAAATCAAAAAAATCATCTCACCTTTAAGATCTTGCAGGATCTTGTCTGCCATCCTGTTCACTTGCAATTGTGTATGCTGCATTTCAAATTTAAAATATGATCTTCATCATTCATCCCACATTCAAAAATACATTTCAGTTCAACAAACCTTCTTGCATTCATCCACCGCATGCAATTAATTTAACTTAAAAAAAACTTTACTCATCAAACAGAGTTATTCCAGCTCTAATACCAACTTTCGCTGCTCCGGAATCCTTCTCTCCGTAGGAAACTTTCCGTGCTCTGATACCACCTGATGAAAAGAGATCTGGGTATATGCCAGAATCTCCTTTCTTAACCAATTCTTAGCCCCCTAGGCATGATGCCTTATATAATCATGGACTTAAAATCCTGCTTTAATGATATGATATACACGACAAATTTATTGACAAAATTATGAATGAACCACAACTATATAATCCATGTAAGATATGGATATGCGCACAGCTGGTTTCAAGCACACGAGAATTCCCCACAGCAATATAGAATATGCACATTGCTAATTTAAAGATAAACCCACACAGCCTTAAGCGCACAGCAAAGAGGTGGAAACTCATAAAAATCCGCTAGACAATACATGCAACATATGGTAGGCTGAACGCACAACAACTTAACTGTCGGCTGATATACGGTAAGTGCACAACTATGAGTGGCAAGCTTATAAATAAACCGTTAACAAGCTATGGATATGCCGCAGACAGCAGTTAGGAAATACGCACCACAGTCTTTATTAATTCAAACAACATATATATATATATACAGTGGATTAAATAAGCACCATAGTTCTTACATGCAACAATTAGAATAATACCCAGCCTTTATCGTGGTTATGGTGTGTGCTCCATATAGTCAGACACAGGTTTATGCTGACGATTTAATGAATCCATGTTTATTATCCATGCAATCCTCCATTTCAGCTCCATTGTCCATATCATAAAAACTCACTACGATTCTCACCATTCACAGATTGAACAACGATTAAATACAGTATTTATGCATAATCATTATATCAATTATTGTCATACACAGAAATGCATCCTCTGCCTGAAAGGCGCTATCTTATTTTTTAAAATTCAAGAGCTGCCATTCAATTCAATTTCCCTACTGTTCATACGCGGCCTCAACACACAAAATATATTATATATATATTATATATATATATATATATATATATATATATATATAACCTATGAAATTCATTCAAAAGCCATGTTAAACTGTTGCAACCATCAAACTTTCTGCGAATTTAATTATCATCGTCAATTTTAACATTCTGTACATTACATAATACAGAAAGTTTTCTCAACAATTCTGGCCTCGCCTCCCTCTGCCCAGTATGGCGGCCAGTTTCTCTTTTTATTCATGATGAATCACTTTATTTAGTAGAAAAGCAGCCTTTTATATAGTAAATTAAGGCTTTTACAATTTCTCTATATTGTGAAAGATAGCAAGTTTTATTCAGCCCTCTTATCCTACTTTTTAAAGAAAAGATAGCATGTTTTATTTTTTTTCCTATTTTAACCAGAAAAACATAGAGACTGTAGGCTTTTTCTTTCGGAGTCGCATGCTCCTGCATCAGACCTGATGCAAGCTAGGCCTGCAATAACCAGGATCTTCAATAACTGTGCATATGAGAAGGCATTCCAACTATTAACTGAATCAAAACTCATCTCATAGGCAAGCAATTTCCCACATCTTCATGTTCCAAGAACACAATGATTATAAAACCATGATTAACAAAAATCATCCAAAATACCCAATAATAATAAGTATTATTCCTTCAGTCAATTATATATATCAATTATGCCAGGTTAAGAGCTGTGGAATTTATATAACATTGCATCGAATTCCAATCCATGTCAAAGCCAGCATATTATCGATGGTAAAATTATCAAAATCTCTGAAAAGTCCACACAAAACACATGCACACAAATCACTAAATTAATTATTTAAGAAATAAAATATTTACAATAGAAATCATGGCCTATTCGTGGCCTCTCATTCTTCATCCTCACTCTCACTCCATCTCTCTCTGATCTTCAATGCCTTTGAGGCTACATAATTTATAAAACTTAGCATGATCTAGAATCAATCAACTAAAAGCTCTAAGATTCTACATGCAATGCATACATATGGCAAAAAGCATCTCCTCAGCTTTATTCCATCTTTTTTCCTGTTCTAAAATAGAAAATCTTTCCTTATCACTTAATGGTCCACATCCATTCCTTTTATGCCTAAAAGCTCTCCTAGTTTTGTTTATTTATTTTTAGAATATCTAATTAAAAGCCTAAATATTAAAGTGACTTGGAATTTAGGAAACCAATTCCACAATTGTATGACCCCTATGTCTATTATTTACAACAATTTCCCTTTGGGCTGAATGCTCCTGCATCAGACTCCCAAGGTAGAAAAATTCATGATCTCCTGATCATGTGTTCAGATCTATGTTTGCCTGGATCCCATATCTTGTGTTGCAACTTTCCATTTGCCGCTGCTTCTATCTATTGTTCTTCTCTAGGTCTCCACACTTTATGCTGCTTTGCTCCACTAGCTGCACTCTTGCAATCTTCTGCTATCTTCCGTTTGCTGCTTCTCCTTTGTTTCATTGTTGCTGGTCTCTTTCAGAATTCCTTCATCATCATCTGTCTCATAAATTCAATTTCTCTATCTAATAAACTTTCTCCAGCATCTTCAATAAAACCTGTATTCATAAAACAATTGTTAGAATAAAAAACATAAGGCATCAGTGCCTCTTTTACTGCTATCATCGTTGTCTCAGCTATCACTATGGATGTTGTTTCCGCTATCTCCATAGATGTTTATACCATTGTCGCCATAGATGTTGCTACCTCCCAAACTTCCTGTCCCTCTGTAACATGCTTTGGCTCATCACCTACAATTTCATCTGCAACTTTTTCCTCTGGTCCAGATGTCTCCTCAACTTTCTCTCTCAGCACATCAATATGCTGATTTGCATTCACCAGCTGCACATAAGTCCTCTGTCTTTCCAACTCTCTTCTCTCGCGATCTAGTTTTCTATACAATTCAACAACTTCCTTAGGAGTAGAACTTGGAAACTTCACACGATTTTCTACATCTTCATCATCAACTGGTCCTTCTTTTTCTGCATCAACAGCCTTCAGATTCAACTCTTCTTGAACAATTTTTACAGCTTGTTCATCTCCCTGTTCTGTACCTGCAAGCATGCACAACTAATTGGTTTTTAAATCACAAGACTTTTCAGTCTTGACTGCTTCGTCTCTAATTTCACCAATGGAAACCTCCTCTTTCAACTATGTTGCCTTCAGTTCTTCCTGTTTCAAGTGTTCATCCATCGTCTGCTTAAGCTTCTTCAGCTCCTCTGTTAACTGCATGCTTATCTATAAATCTCTTTTCTGTTGTAGCCTCTGCCACTTCACTCTTTTCCTCATCAATAAACCATGTCTCTGGTCTTTCACATTTTCCTGTAACAACTCCATCAATAGCTCAAGATGAACTACTATCTCAGCTTTCTCCTTCTCATACTCTTCCCGAGTCCACTGCTGTCTTATGCCATTTGCCTTGGCATATTTCTCCTTCTTTCTTCTGTGACCTCTTTCTGAACCTCTTCTCTCTCCGTTATGCCTTTCAGTGGCCATCTCCTTTGCCATGAGTTGCTCACCTATGAGTTTCATGAAGCCTCTACCACAGTAAACTCTCTTGCTGCCACTTACCTCACCAGTCCTTCCCTCCAGATCTGGTCTTTCGGTAATCATTGGTCCTCTGCTGGAACCTTTTGAGCATCCTCCACTGCTCCTGTAGGCTTCACTCATCTGCAACTTTATTCAACCTTCATTGAATTTTTAGGTTCTGCCACATTCACTTCTTCTTTCCGCTGAGATTTCTTCACTATTCCTGTAAATCAATATTCATTAGTCCAAAAATCATCACATGCAGTTAACTTAACAAAAAAAAACACTTGAACCTTCAAAGAAAGTTGTTCTCGTTCTCATACCACCTGATGCAAGCCAGGCCTGCAATAACCAGGATCTTCAATAACTATGCATATGAGAAGGCATTCCAACTATTAACTGAATCAAAACTCATCTCATAGGCAAGCAATTTCCCACATCTTCATGTTCCAAGAGCACAATGATTATAAAACCATGATTAACACAAATCATCCAAAATACCCAATAATAATAAGTACTATTCCTTCTGTCAATTATATATATCAATTATGCTAGGTTAAGAGCTGTGGAATTTATATAACATTGCAGCGAATTCCAATCCATATCAAATCCAACATATTATCCCTGATAAAAATATTAAAATATATGAAAAGTCCAGACAAAACACATGCACAAAAATCACTGAATTAATTAATTAAGAAATAAAATATTTACAATAGAAATCATGGCCTATTCGTGGCCTCTCATTCTTCATCCTCACTCTCACTCCATCTCTCTCTCTGATCTTCAATTCCTTTGAGGCTACATAATTTATAAAACTTAGCATGGTCTAGAATCACTCAACTAAAAGCTCTAAGATTCTACATGCAATGCATACAAATGGCAAAAAGCATCTCCTCGGCTTTATTCGATTTTTTCCCTGTTTTGAAATAGAAAAGCTTTCCTTATCACTTAATGGTCCACATCCATTCCTTTTATGCCTAAAAGCTCTCCTAGTTTTATTTATTTATTTTGAGAATATCTAATTAAAAGCCTAAATATTAAAGTGATTTGGAATTTAGGAAACCAATTCCATAATTGCATGACCCCTATGTCTATTATTTACAATAATTTCCCTTTGGGTTGAATGCTCCCGCGTCAGTTTCTAAAATGGATTGCTTTTCGACAACCTATTTGTTTAAGAAATTAGTGTTTTCTTGGTTTATTTTCAATAAATGTAAGATTATCATGGATAAACAATACATCTAAAATATCTTCCTAGAGAACTAAATAAGCCTGAAATTCGCTAGGAACCTTGGTGACCGGATAAATTGAGATACTTCGATGGGAATATTTGATGTTTGACAATGTCTTAGGTCTTTTTTTTTTAAGTCTTTACTGCAATCCATAATAGAAATATGGGAGCATAAAAATATATGATTCTTTCATGTTTTATAAGCGCACAAATAGTAAGAAAGGAAGGGATCTTATGTAGGTGATCATCAACATCGAGTTTTTCCCAATTAATTTTACAATTTGTGGATTTGGAGAATTATTTTGATATGATGTATGCATACGGCTCCTTATCAAGTAATTTAATGAAGGATATGCATGATTCAATAATTTAGGAAGGTGGAAGATAAGAAATTTAGGAATTTAAGTAGATGACTACACTTTTATGAGTTTTGTTTGGGTGATGGAGCCCTACGAGGTTCAAGAAATGCTTTTCAAAGAAAAGAATCTCAAAAATTGTTTAGTTGATGTTCTCAATTATACCTTCAGCCTTTAAAAGAGTAGTTAAAATTAATTTTTAACTTAATGTAATAAAGTAATTTTGATATAAGTAATTAATAAAATCACAATTGTATAATATTTAAATAAAATAACATTTATATAATATTTTAAAAATAGAAATTAAACATTGCACTTAAAGTAGAACTACTTAGTCATTGACATAAAATAAGTTTAACCTCGTTGTATCCTATGACTTCCTTATAATTATGGCGTAAGGCGTTCCTCTCTGAAATGAACTCCCCTCTTGTCTTATGTGTCTTACCATGATCCATCGGATCTTATGTTAGACGATTAAACTATTTTCCACCATTAATAAAAAATATCGTTATAACTAAAAATAACAGTTGAAACTTGATCTTTTTCTTGGAGCAGCTGAAACTTGATCGTTTTCTTGGAGCAGTGAGGAGCAGCGAACCCTCAATTGAGAGAAGGTACATGGCCATGGCTTGCCTCACAGAATATCATCCTCCTCTGTTTTATCCATCTATGAAACCTCTACCTTATCCATCCATGAAACCTCTCGTTGTTCCGTCCATGTGTAGAAAGTTTCCTGTGTATCCCTGCCAAAGAGGATTTCTTGCTTATCTGTGCCAAAGAGCGTTTTCTGTCTAGGAAATGTCTCATTTGACACCTCCACCATGGCATTCCATTCGTTACGTTGGCATTTTCATGCCCTTATCTCATCTCGGTTCCCCATTTTGGAATTTTTTTCCCTCATCTCATCTTGGTTCCCCATTTTCCCTTTTCACATACAAAACAGAACACCCAATTCCATATTTGATTATGTTGTAATGAGTTTCATTTTTATGGCAAGATCCTTGGAGCTATGCAATTATCGACCTCCAATTCATTTGAGAATCATCGACCTGAATGACAATCATCAATACGGTTGAATGGCGGTAATGGAATAAAGGTAAAAGAAATCGTAAGCTCTTAGAATCAATAACCAATCATGAAATAGCAAATTTATGAATTTTATGTAGCTAAATTAGCCTAAATTTTTCTTTACATATATTATTGCTGAAACAAATCCTTTGTTTTATGCTTTCACCATCAATAACCGATCACAAAATGGTGAATTTAAGAACTTTATTTAGCTAAATTGGCATAAATTTTTCTTTAAATTTGTTCTTGCTAAAATAAAATATTTGTTTTAAGCTCTCAACGTCGGTAATCGATCACAAAATGGTGAATTTAGAAATGGTGAATTTATGAACTTTATTTAGCTAAATTAACCTAAAATTTTCTTTAAATCTGTTCTTGCTAAAATAAAATGTATGCACGATTTTCTTTATGTATAATCATGTGGAAATGAAATGGATGCATGAAACAGAATTTTAATAAATCTATCCTTGCAGTAATAAAATGAGAGCATGAAAAGAGATTTTCTCCAACCCAGTTCTTTCCTAGTTATGCACAGTTTTCCATTTTCAAGAGAATATCACTCTACATGCATCATATAGGGAGCTTAGTATTAATTTCCATACAAATAAGACTAGATACCAAATAGTTTCATGCAGGAGGAATCAGTTGTATTAATGAAATTACATATCCTATTAACAAAACCCAATGAAGATCTTAGTATAGCTTATAACCAAAAAATGGATAATCTTTGAGAGGAACATTATGTTGTGACACATTCGACTGATGGGTATAATAGGGACTTTATCATAACAATAAAATAGTATAACGATTAACCTTGAAAGTGCAGATCTATTCTCATAACGAATATAGATAATTAAACAAAATTTGTTCTCATAAATAGGAAATAAATTGTTCTCTTGTCCATGGACAAAGTCAATTATACAAGAAAAATATAAGAGTACGGCTACATCATGAAGTTGAAGCCAAACTATAAAATGCTTGCTACACAAATAACAATCCACAAATAAGTAAGTAGTCGCTCAACAATTGTTTGAGGATGCTGGAGTAAATACCTGGAAGCAGAGGCAAACCCTGTTAAGAAATAGGGCCTTACGAGACCCCCTTTCCTCATTGTTGTAGTTAAAGGAACAAAACTAACACTGGAATAGAGGGTAAGATGCTATAGGAGTATACCTGTGATTTTACCACCATAGTGCCAGAGTAAATACCTGGAAGTAGAGGCAAACCCTGTTAAGAAACAGGGCCTTAACTAGACCCCTTTTCCTCATTGTTGTAGCCAGAGGAACAAAACTCTCTGGAATAGAGGATAAGATGTTACAGGAGTACACCTGTGATTTTACCACCATAGTGCTGCAAGTTTGGCACTTTACCTACAAACAGACAAGAAAATGCTCAAGAAAACCAAGCCTGTAAGAGTTGGAAATGTCCCTCACATCAACCCTCATTTTATATGGGTGCACGTACTGCGGGAGGCAGACATCTGATGGTGTAGCCTTCCGGTGACAGATGAGAGTAGAGAGGTGAATTAGAAGTTAAACAGGAAAACCCCAACCCAAAAATGAGAGCGAGTAAGTTGGGTATGGTCAAGAGGAGAACCACTCATACCTTGGTTCTCCGTGGTGGAAGTCAGTTCTGCCACCATAGTGGTAATCTTCCACATTGTTGGGATAATTTCCCAAATTTGGAATGTTGCTGCAAACGATGCAATGGATGTTAAACATAATTTCTCGTTGAAATTATGATTTTCTTTTGTGTTATTACGATGCACGGTGGGAGAGAGAATGAACTATCATAAAATGACCCATTTTATCAGTTGGTCAATAGGCTATATTGTTGTAGGCAATATATGTTGTTCTCATCTGGTTCAGAATCATGGTTGATTTTGTTTTTATTATGTATTTTGAAATTGTGTTTTAATGGTGTCGAGGTTTGGCTTTATAAATCTTGTGGTCTACTTTTGTTAAAAATTATAAATGCAAGAATATATAACCTTGAAAGCTGCTTCAAATGTGATTTCTTCATTTAAAACAATATACAAAATGCGACTTTTTCAATCAAAAAATATACAAAATACATGGATGTAATCGGCACTGCTTGCATTTTCATTTGTCGTGTTGTACAGGCAATTATTGTTAGATGTAACTCATGTTTAACGTAATTTCTCCTTGAAAATTTCATTTTCTTTCCTTTTATTATGTTGCACAGTGGGGTGGGGTGAGAAGGAACCATCAAAAAACATCTTGATTTCATTAGTTGGTTAATAGCCTTCTTACTATTATGGGTACGTATTATTTTCATGTAGTTCAAAATCATGGCTGCAAGTTGCTTTCCATATATAAAATTTTGGATATGAATGATTAGTGAGGAGGAATTTGAAGTAATGACACACAAGTATTGATGTTTGGATTGAAAAATTTAACAATATTATTATTCAACAATTACTATTATTCTGTAAATTATTGAAGCAAAAATTTTATTTTAATTATAGTGCCCATGATATATTTATAAATGTATAAATAATTTATAATCATTTTTTAAAAATCATCCATCCTAAAACTAATAGAACAAATCCAAGAATAAATAAGTGGTTTAAGTCTTTGAGGATGCTAGAGTAAATACTTGGAAGCAGAGGCAAACCCTGTTAAGAAACAAAGCCTTAACCAGACCCCTTTTCCTCATTGTTGTAGCCAAGGGAGATAGAGGTCCTATTACAAAAAGAACGATAGTCAAAATAGTTTTAATAGAGAGGAACAAAACTAACACTCGAATAGTGGGTAGTATACTATAGGAGTATCCCTATTATTTTACCACCATAGTATCGCGAGTTGGAAATTTACTTGCAAACAGAAAAGAAAATGCTCAAAAAAGACCAAGCCTGTAGGAGTCGGCAATGTCCCTCACATCAAACCCTCATTTTATCTAGGTGCATGTATTACTAAAGGCATCCATCCGATGGTGCAGCCCTCCAGTGACAGATGAGAGCACCTGTGCCGAGAAGGTCGAGAGGAGAACCATGCATAACTTGGTTCTGCGTGCTGGAAGTCAGTTCTGGGGTTCCGGTGGGAAAAACATCAATCTGAACCCAGTCGGAAAAACATCAATTTGAACCCCGAGCGAGAACCAGTGGTTCCTCTTTCATGACTTCGTCAGAGAGCAGCAGCAAGCTCTGAACAGTTAGAGAGAATGGAGTTCGAGACAGAGGGTTAGGGTGGGCAGTTACCATGAAAAGAGGGGAAAGGTTTTCCACCGTCAGATGAGCATCATCGCTCTAGACCGTCGATGCAGTGACAATCCCAAGATCAATGCAAGTGTCCGCCGGTGGAAACAAACCTAGAAGCCTCCATTGATAAGTGTTATATTGAAGGTTAATGGCTACGTCAAATCATATATAGGTGTTATATACAGAATGTTAATGGCTATGTCAAATCATATATGTGCTAAACATTGTAAATCGTATGGCATAAATGAAAATAATTCTTCGTGCATGACTTAACTCATGTTAGATGTAATGTAATTTCTCCTTGAAACTTTCATTTTCTTTCTTGTTATTATGATGCACAAGTGGCATGAGAAGGAACTATCAGAAAAGAAGTCCCCATTTCATTAGTTGGTAGCCTACTTATTATTATGGGTATGTATTATTTTCATGTAGTTCATAATCATGGTTGCACATCGCTTTCCATATATAAATTTCTCGATATGAATGATCAGTGAGGAGGAATTTTAAGTAACGACACACAAGTATTGATGGTTGGTTTGAAAACTTTCATAGTATTGTTATTCAACCATTACTATTATTCTGTAAATTATTGAAGCAGTAATTTTATTTTAATTATGGTGCCCATAATATATTTTTAAATGTATAAATAATTTATAATATTTTTTTTAATTCATTCATTCTAAAACTAATTATAAATGATTCAGAATATACTATATTTGATATTCTTGGAAATTACTCTAACCACTCTTTCCTTGTTTTACAACTCACAACTTGAGAGGTTTATTAGTAATATTGTCATTCTATTAATGTATTTTTATAGCAATTATTATTTCCGTTCGAGCAAAATCCTATTATTTAAAACCCATAGCTTTCTACAGATCTCGTGGTTGACTCCGAGAATTACTCAATGGTAAAGGCAAAGGCTCGATAGACGCATATATTTTTCCATACCAATATGAATGATACTATTGAGGAATTTGAAATAATAACACATATTGATGGTTGGATTGGAATTTCAACAATATTTTTATTCTACCGTACTATTATTCTGCAATTTCCAATTGATTTTATGGCATTTAAAACATATTTTTAAATGTGTAATTTTTTTATAATATTTGAAAATTTGTTAAAAAATTAAGCATATTAAAGATCAATAATAAATGAATATCAATACAATGTAGCTTATAATCTTCAAAAGTATTTAAAAACCTAAAGTAACCACTCTTGCTTCATCTCACAATAGTTACAGGCTTTGAGTAGTATTGTAATTTTATGAACATTTATTATTTCCTTTTTTTAAATATTATTGATTAGAATTCAGCCATAAAATAAATTTAAGTAACTTTATATAACTTATGATTGGTGCATTTTGAGGACATTTATTGGTCCAAAATCCATAATTAGTTCTATCTACTTCAACCACCCAAAAAAATAAATAAAAGACTAATTAAATTCATTTCCCTCATTATGTATGGAACGTCTAGATTAATTTTGTACCTAGTAATATTGTAATTTTATAAATTATTCTTAATTAAAATTTATGATAAAGCATTAAAAATAAATTCATGAAGTTTTAAATAAAGAGTTTTTTGAATAGAGAGTGATTGTATACATCCTTAATCATTTAAGTTGTTAAATGATTAAATATAGTTAGTATGTGATTAAAAGTAGTGGAATTTCAAATCAAGGATTTTTCTTTCATCATATAAGTAGTAAAAGACCTTCTCTACAAGATAGTCAACTATAAGAATCCCACCCGGACATGCGAGAATATCTTCTATGTGGTATAACAATTGTAGCAGGACTTTCTCTATAGGATAATCAATTCTAAGAGTCCCACGTGGACATGTGAGAATATCTTATACGTGGTATAATATTCAAGTCTTGAGAGACTTTAGAGTTGCAACACCTCTCCTTGATAACATTTAAACCAATCGTTATATTTACAAGACAACGTTGATCTAAAACCCATGATAAAGCAAACCAAATCTCACACACCATTCAAAATATCCATAGCCACAGTGCATCATTATATTTTTTAATATATAATTTTATGGTTTTAATTTATTAAAATTGTGATAATTTAAAAAAGGTGTAGTCTTCTTTTCTTTTTTCCTAAAGTCAAGTAATACAATATTTAGTGGGTTTGATATTTCTTAAAATATAAAGCGATATGCCCAAAATTGTTATGATTATAATCATTTTTGTTATTATTATAATCATTGTAATTGTAGCAACCGCCTCCTTCATGTTGGTTAACATTGTTATCATCATCGCCGACATTGTTATCGTCATTGCCAATATCATAGTTGTTGTCATATTAGATATTTTCCCTCAAATTTAAAATAATTTAAATTGTTTGACTTGTAAAAGATAGACAAAGTGGGATACTTGCATATGCCTTTTTTGTTTGATTGTATTAAATTTAACATTAATATTTATTTTTCACTCAAATTGGGCTATAGTTAGATTACATAAGATATCACTTATTTCTTCATCTATTATCTTATTCCATATGTGCTATTGACTTACGGTGTTTCCTTTGCAACATTCGGTAGTGCGTCTGACTCCAGATCAAAAGGTTACATTTTCGATTCACGTCAGGTTCAATCATGATTCTTTTTAAGCTTTTTATTTCTGGTCGCATGTGAAGTTTCTGGCTGCTTTTTATTTCTTTCTAGGAAAATATAGCCTATCGAAGCTTTTCGAAAGATGGGGCAACTAATGGGATTGAATTCAACACCTCTTGCACCTTTTATGCCTTTTTCCTTTTGGTTACATGTGAAGTTTGAGGTTGCTTTTTCTTTCATTCTGGAGATTGCCGATAGAAGATTTTCTAGGAAACATAAGAGCTTATAGAAGCTTTTGCAAAGACGTTGCAAAAATAGGATTGAACTTCAGACTTATTAAATAACAACGTATAGAAACTTTTTGAAAGACAGTGCGCTCACAAGATTGAACTCAAGACCCCTTGCACCTTATGGGGTATTCACAGGATTGAAATTAGAGACCTCTCACACCTTAAACCTGCTTCTTTATATGGGCCTAGTTTATTTCATAAATAAGGGGCATTCACAGGATTGAACTTGGGACTTCTCGCACCTTAAACTAGTTTTTTATTCGAAATACAGTGGTTGTACCAGTGAATTGTAAAAAATATAACAGCCCGGTATATATTTTCGAGCCTTCAAAAATTGATAATGTTGGGGGCATTCTGAGAATTTAAGTTGGGACCTCTCACACCCTAAGCGAGAATCATACCACTAGACCAAATGCCCTGATACAGGGAAAAACCACCGCAAAAATTTTCAAGCATCTAAAGCAAAAGAAATTTTCCATGGAAGTTCTAAATCTAACCAAACTTGGCTCATTACCTAACATGCGATAATCTTTTTATGTGCCTAACCTAAAACAAGAGCAAGACGAGTCAACCATAAGAGTATGATAGCCTATATAAGCTTTTAGTAAGGAGATCCTTTAATTTTCTAACAGGGAAGCCACTGTCGTAGCGGTAGTCCCTACAGGGGTTGGGAAACTCAAGTTCTTTGAGTTGCCACAATGAATTTGGCAGTAATTTTAACATGTTATGATTTTACACATTCAATCAGGATTAGACCCTTGGTATACTTGTAATTTTATTGTGGAAAACTAAGATTCTTTTGCAATATTCATGAGCATTCATCTTTAAAAAAAAATTTCTTCTCTGGAAACATAATATTACATGGCATCAGGTTTAACATGTTGTCTTGGAAAGCTGTAATAATAATCAGAGCAAGTGAGAAACTCTGAAAAACTTGTAATGATGAAATGCTTCAGAAGGTTGAATTGGAAGTTGCCTTCAAACTGTTCAAGTTGCATAGAGTATTTACAAACCCTCCTATCTCACAAGGCAATGATTTTAGCTTTGTACATGCTGAAAGATAAGTGATTATTTCAAAACCTGCATCCGAGAAAGATTACTGATTATTTCAGGAACATGTTCTTATGAAGAGTGCTACAGTGTAAGGACTTTGGAAATAAAGAAAAGTTGAATAGAATATAAAATGGAGTGCATCATGAAAAAAATAAGATATAACCCATTTTTTGATAAAACTTTCGAATTAAATTGTAGTGTATCAAAAACTTTGCATATAAAAAACCCGCCCCATTATTCTTGCGTTGGGTCACATGAAGTATGCAATAGGAGCTAGAACGTTTTTCCACTTAAAAACTTTGGTACAAAATTTTAGTGAATAAAATCATTGGTATTAAAATGGCTAGCCAAATTGTACAGGTACTAACCCATCACACTGGGATTCTGTGGAACAAGCCTTTTTGGAGCTTATGTGCTAAAAGAGATGCAACCAAAAAGTCCTCTACTTCTAGTTTAAAAAAAATAAAAAAACAACAACAAAGAAGAATGAATTTAGAACAATGTTAAAACAAGAACGAGTAATTCCTTAAAAGAGATTTGAATTAACAAGAGAATGTTGAAAAGAATAACAAGCAATCTATGTCAAATATGAACCCTGAGATTACAAGGAAAAGTTAAAAACAAGAACAAATGAAAAAGAATTGACGAGAACATAGAAGCACAAATAGAGTGATGTCAAATATATACCCTCCACTTATAAGGAAATGTTAAAAAGAAACAAAATGACGTTGGAAAAAGTTAAAACAAGAGCAACATCATGCCTAAAAATGAATTTGGTCTAGTGGTATGATTCTCGCTTAGGGTGCAATATGATTTTTATACCACTAGACAAGTTATAAAAATGATTAAGTAGTTCAAAGTTTGTAATACGATTGAGGACAAGGGTGTTGGAAATAAGATAATCCACAACACTACTACCTAACCCGTGGAAACAGGTCATCTGACTAGAGAGGGGCCACTTTTTAATATTATTATAGATGATTAGGTCTTGCGAACTACAAATTTTGAGGACCTCGGTGTCAAATAAGTTCTCGATTATATCTTTAGATTTTCTCTTATTAGCTAAGTTACTATCTTCATCAGGCCACAAGGGGTCACGGTTAGAGTTGTTACTTAATGTAATAGCTTGGTTAGTAGCAGTTCTAGCATTAAAGTCCCCAAGCAAAAGGATATTACCTTCAATGTGACTACATGCAAAAGGACTCACAGACGGTCACCACCTATCTCGTTATGCAGTTCACTTCTCTGAACAATCATGTCAACACGCAACAGTGACAAGTGTAAAAAGAAAAAACTTAGGATAAAATAGCTTGCCCTCACTAAAATCACATCGGGGCAAGAGACACTTGCAATAAGAGGGTGAAATCGAAAGTCTGGTTAAAATTTTTTGGAGCGAAATCGCCAGCAATAAACTTTGCTTAAAATTGCTAGAACACTCAAAATTTATAGTCAACAGAGAAACTAATACCTGGTCAATGCTCGATCAAATGCTATAGTCCTTGTGATGCCGAAGACAAGGACTAATAAGCCCAAACAAATGAGAGATTGTCTATATACAAAACATTCCGAGAATTGAACTAAACGCCTTGCACATAAGTACACAAGGAACTGAAAACATTAAACAAATATCTTTAAATTATTTTATTAAATAAATTACAATTTTATTACTAAAAAATGTAGTGTTTGATTTATAATTTATATTCAAAATTATTTATAGTTGATTTGAAATTTACCTTCCAAATCATCATATTAAGATTATTCGACAAATTATTAAGTGTAATTTAATCTTTGAGACAAATTAATCATAATCAATTTAAGCAACGCATCCTTAAAATTAACCACAAATACTGGTTAAAAGTGGAACCATAATAATAATCTCAATATAATGTATCTTGAAGGTGAATTTCAAATTAGTTCAAATGATCGAGAAAAATTATTCCTAATCGAAATAAAGTTTTTGTTCGAGTGAAAAATAAATAAATTTATTAAGATTGTTGAGATGTGGTGGTGAGAATAAATTTTCATATTTAATATTGCTTGCATAAATTAAGATTAGTTAATAAAACAATTATACGTTCTTATTTTTGCTGAATAAAATAAATGATCATATTTAAGATTTTATTAAAAAAAATTATATTGTACTCGTAAGGTTTTCTTAAAATTAAGATTCATTAATATATAAACTATATATATTTTTAATGAATTAAATAAGTATAATTTTTTAATTGATTTGCTTTATGTATATGAGATTATGTCATTAGGATTATTAGGATTTTTATAATTTAGTATGAGATTATGTTATGAGGATTTTTATAATTTAGTATGAGAGATATAGTGTTGTAAATGAGTGTAAGCATTTAAATTGATGTACGGAATAAATATTATATTGTGGTTAAATATTATATTGTATGGAACAATAAAATATAATATTGACTAAATTAAATATAAAAAATATTAACTTAATTCAATTTAATCGTTATATTGTAATTTTTTTTAATGAAATTATAAACAATTTAAAAAATAAATAAATTATAATATACCTATCACATTAACATAAATTTAAATGATGATGATGATGATTAATGTCCACTAAGACCAATGCGGCCTATCGAACCTCAAGAAAAGAAAAATAATCTAAGTGTGATGCTTAAAAACCTTGTTTCTATGATCAAAGAGAAGGGAAAGAAGCGCTCCAATATCATTATAGTTGGGTCGGCCTAATAAGACAAGAAGATGGGAAGTGTAGCAGATGTTAGGGAATTGAGAGTGGATGTGAGTAAGAGTCGGGAAATCTAAGAGGAAGTGATTTTCATCCTCCACCTTCTAAGTATTGCAAATCTGAGAGCTTGTGTCATTCCTGGGAGTCTTAGGAGTATACCATCACTTCATTTCACTTCGAAGCTCGGGAGAATTAGTTCTAATCCTAGCGATATTCATTTTTTCCTTAGTGTTGGTCAACACAAAGAGATAATTCTTATTATAAAGGGTGGGGTTGATCACCTCCTTATAGTATCTTAGCTTACTTTTACCCTGGAGCTCCTTATCCTCCCACAACCTGTCCTTAAAATTGGAGATAATAGTATCTTTGACACTATCTTTGCTTCCGATAATGATAGCCTTGTCAATTCCCCAATGGTTGAGCCAAGACTACGCACCCTTATGCCACTTGTGCTTGAGTTGAAGATAGGGGTTTTGACTATAGTTAGGAGCAATTTTTGGGAGCCTCTTGGATTCCATGTTGTAAAGCTTCTTCTTATACATCAGATATCTAAACATAACCATACATTCAATGGGGGAAGACAAGCTTCAATCAAGAGGATAGGATAGGGAGTATTTCCCTTGATCTTTAGGTTGTAGGTTATGAATTGCTTTTGAATCATCTCAATCTTTCTCCAAGACTCTCTGGATATACTGCAACCCCAAACTTCACATCTATATAAGAAAAGACAGGTGGTGAGAGTCTCAAAGAGGAACCTCCTTTTACTCCAAATACAAAGATCGACCATTTTACAATTGATTTCAAGCCCATAATAAGCTTTCTAGCCTCCAATACTCCTTTTATTGATGCTATAATTCCAGTTGAGTTGATGAGGAAAGTCAACACTCATATATTTATAAGAAGAAACCTACTCTAAGCAATGGTTATTATAAACGAAACTAGCATGGGTGATCTTTTCGGATTTAATGATCATTGCTTTAGTCTTGTTGGTATTAACTGTCATACCCATCTTGGAGCAGTAGACACAAAGAATCTTAAGTCGCTTGTCTAGGTCATCATGTATTTTTTCAAGAAGAATGTTATCATCAGCATAAAGGAGAAGAGTAATGATTACACCCACAAGCTTGGTGCCCTTGCATCTTGTGGTTTCCAGACACTTGTCTAGCTTATTGATATATGTGCGAAAATTGGTAGGGGATATGGGAAACCCTTTATTAACTCTGATATTGTATTTAATGTATTTAGACCACCCTTTGATGGTCTTAAGCTTGGCATTGACAGTCTCATAGAGGTGGATCACCGCATTCCTCAGTTTAGGAGGAACCGTGATCTCTTCAAGTCTCTCCAAAGATTCTCGTGAGGAACAATGTTGAAATATTTTCTAAAGTGTACAAAACATCAGAATAGATCAGCTTTACTGTTGTGACATTCTTCTGTAATTGTTCTGAGAGTGACAATATGGTCGATATTTGAGTGATGTCTCCCAAAACCAACTTTCCCTTTAGCCCTTTTACCCTGGCTTTCAAGCCAAGGACTAAGATTTTTTTGCAAAATGAGCCCATATAGCTTGGATAGGATGTGGCTACCCATAATGGTGATGTAGTTAGAGGGAACACTTTTGTACCCATTTTTAAAGATAGGTACAATAAGGCTTTGTGTCCAAAGATGAGGGAACCCATTCTTTACAGTCAAAGTAAGAAGCTTGTGGAGATGAGGAATGAAGATAGATCTTCCCATTTTAAAGATCTCAGCTTGGTGTCCTTGAATAACTTTAGCTTTCCCATTAGCAAGCTTATTAATCCCAGACTCAACATCTTCCAGAGAAAATACATCCTCCTTAACAAGATGTTTAAGGTTGTGCCCATAACGTCTAGAGAGCCATACAACTTCTTAAGATAGTTGTCCCAATTTTCTAAGGGGATAGAATGGTTATCTTTGGTTTTATGAATAAGCACATTCCGCCAAAAATTTCTAGGCACGACTTTAGAAAGGTGGAGAAGATGTTCTTACCTTTTATTATTATATGACCTCTTCTTCCTCTTGATGAGAGCTTTGTACATATTTATATTTCAGAGCTTAGCGATTTCATTAGGAGTGTCTTTGATCGCTTTCCTAAAAATTTTATAGTCTTTGTAATACCATGGATTGGAAGTTCTATGATTCTTCTTATTCAGAGTCTCATTAGAGCATTTGCTAATGGTATTTGAGAGGGTAATTGTAAATTGGTAATAAATTTGTTCAATGTTCCTACTGCAAGTCATGGAGTCTAAATCCCTTTCTAAATCCCTTAAGAAGAGGTTGACATTACTTCTATCAAAGTGAATGTGTCATTTTATTTCATTGGTCTCCTACATGTGGGTGGTATGCATAACAAGATTGAGGGATAAAGATAGAGGTCTATGGTCAAAGTAAGGTTTGAATTCATTAAGTAGTTCAAAGTTTGTAATATGATTGAGGACAAGGGTGTTGGAAATCACATAATCCATAACACTGCTACCTAACCCATGGAAACAGGTCATCTGACTGGAGAGGGGCCACTTTTTAATATCATTATAGATTATTAGTTCTTGCAAACTACAAAGTTTGAGGAGCTCAATGCCGAATAAGTTCTCAATTATGTCTTCATATTTTCTCTTATTAGCTAAGTTACTATCTTCATCAGGTCACAAGGGGTCAGGGTTAGAGTTGTTACTTCACAGAATAGCTTGGTTAGTAGTAGTTCTAGCATTAAAGTCCCCAAGAAAAAGGATATTACCTTCATTCCTTAGGTTGAATATGTATTTTTATAAGGTATTGAGAGGGCAATTCTTATCTAACTTGTTTTTCTTATAAGATGTAGAGTTGATAGGAGAAAAATAAAAAATTACAAGAAAGATCCTATTGGTGGTAGAATCAGAGATTACAATCCAAAATGTATTGATTGAAGGGGTCGATTTTATGAAGTCGGATGTGAGAGGAAGTAGTGTTCCTTATATAGCAGGCTATACCACCAAACCTCTCTCAGAGGATTTCTTATTCCAAACTGAGCAAATAGTGAGACTATCAAGGTGAGGGACCCTAGATTCATCATGATCCCAAGCTTCAACTAAAATAATAAGGTCAATATCACTTGGGATCGAACTTAACATAGGACCTTTACACCATAGAAAAACACGATAGTTCCAGAAGGGGATATGAAGTGATGCAAGTCCCTATTTATCACTTGTGCTTGAGAATTTATTTCTAATAATAGCTTTCATGTTCCTAATGATTTCTCATTTCCATACCTTTCTTGCCTTCTTGAACTTTTTGACTTCTTTCCTAAGTTCAACGTGTTCTTCTAGAATGAGACCTTCATTTGTAAACATTCCTATTCCTTTTAGGCTTGAGGATTTCCTGAGTATATCCAATTTATGCCAATCAAAATTGACCTTGACCTAGATGAGTTTGTGTTTATGCTCAAGTATCTTTCCTACCCTTGTTGCTTCCATGACATAAGTTTTTCGAATTTCAAATTTTGTTTTTAACTGTTCTTTAACTATTTCTAATGTGTCTTCATTTTTTTGTTCTTCTATACCCAGAATTATAAGGTTTAAGGCTCTTTTGTGGCGCTCATGGTCGAGTATAATTAGTTTATTAATTTCCTATTTTTGGGTTTAATATCTAATTTATTCTCTTTCTTATTTAGGGTTAAGTTATTATGTAGTTGTTCTTTTAGATTTTTAATCTCACTTTTCAAAGTGTCATTTTCTTTAATCATTGCTTGTTTACTATGTTCTATTTATTTAACTTTACCTTTCGTTCCTTGGAGTTCAGTTTCTAGTGTAATTATTTTATTTTCTAACGATTTGTAGTTGTTGTCAAGCATTCTAGTCACTTCTAGTTTAAAATGGTTTTCTCTTTCTTCTCTTCATCTTTCTAAAGATTCAACGTACTAATAGAGACTCTCTAGGGTAATTTTACTAGGTATGCCTTTGTTAGAGGGAGGCTTATAAATATGAGGGGAAGTAGTCATAGTGTAAAAAAACAAAACTTAACAAGAGGGGGTAGGTAGGAATGTGTGCACCTGTCAAACAGAACCAATGTGAGGTTGCACTCACCACACCTCAAAGCGTTAATTGTTTAAAATGCCACACCTCCATTTAATCGAGTGATGGAAACACAAATCGAGCCTCCAATTAATCACCTCCTTCCTCACCGCAAAAGATCAAACACCCTCTGTTTAATCGAGCGATGAAAATATAAATAGAGGTGAAACAATTGACTAATAGAAGATTGGTTGAATTCCTTCTAATGAAAGCTTTGCGAATTTGATGCAGTGAAGTGTACACATGTAAATCAGAATCCCATGTCATCATGACTATTTTACCCAGAATTCCGAGTTGTAGAAGACTCGATAGCCCTCATCACAGAGAGGAATAGAACGGTCCAAGTTGGACTATAGAACAATCCAAGCTGGGCTATAGGCCACATATGAGAAGTTTCAAATGAGAATTTATATATATGTCTAAGGCTATAAGAAGTGTGACATGCTACCGCAGAGAAGTGTGATATGTTGCCCACAGGCGAGAATAGAGAATGATATACGAAGGTTGTAGAGATCAAATATGAGAATGAAAGTTCTCAATCCTTTGTGCAATAGAGGCCGCAGAGAAATGAATTTCGAGCTGTGGAAGACTCAATAACCATCATCGCAGAGAAGTGTGATATGTTGCCTGCATGCGAGAATATAGAATTCTGAGGCTACAGAGGTATTCAAAGGCTGCAGAGATAAAATCTGAGAACAGAGATATGTGGAGGCCATAGAGAAATGAATTTCGAGCTACAGAAGACTCGATAGCCTTCACTGCAGAGAAGTGTAATATGCTTCTCGTAGACAAGAATAGAGAATATGGATGCCGCAAATATCAAATGAAAGAATAGATATATATGGAGGCTGCAGAGAAATGAATTCTGAGCTGCAAAAGACTCGATAGCTCTCACCGCATAGAGGAATAGAACGATCCAAGTTGGGCTATAGAATGGTCCAAATTGGGTTATAATTCGTAGGTGTGAAGTTTGAAATGAGAATTTATATATATGTCTAAGGCTATAGGAAGTGCGACATGCTACTGCAGAAAACTGTCATATGCTGCTCGCAGGTAAGAATAGAGAATGATATATGGAGGCCAGAAATATCATATTAATAACCATGGTAGTTTAGAGTATATTATTAATAAACTTATAAAACAATAATAAATTAATTAATAAACTTATAAATAAAAATAAAAATATTTGTAATTAATAGAAATTCTAAATATATAAAATATAAATAGTATCTAATAAATTAAAATCTATATTTCCCATGGGGCATAGAATAGATGTGGAAAGGATGTTCTATTAAGACACTTCATGGTATAAAGGTCACTAATTGTAAACTTTGTGTTCAAAAATCATGTGGCCCATGGCAGGTGCAATCCATAGGTGATTTTTCTGCTTAGATGCCCTTAAGGTGATTTTGAGAACTTAAATACCCCTCAATAACCTACTCAAGCCATAGGTTAGACATGCAATCAGCTTAGGAATCATATAAAGCCAAAAAAAAATATTTGATCATATAAATCAAAATAACAATTTATATTCGTAACCATTATATTCTAGAACTTCATATTTAAATTTAATTAATAAACCATGTGTACATGTAACTACATTTATCATCATGGTTTTATCGATTTTGATAAAATTAAAAATAATAATATTTCTATATATAGAGATGTGGAATCTATATAAATATAAATAATATTCTTAATAATCAACATATATCTATCTTAAGTCTGGATCTGTCAATACCGAAGATGAATCAATAGAGCTGCAAAAGTTTTCCTCAAGTTCCTCTCAGTTCTTGGTAAATCTGGTCTTAAGATGAATCTATATTGATAATAGTTAATTGGGATAATTTAGGGTTATTGAGAAAAAAAAATTATCCTCCCTACTTGGATTCAAATCCTCACTAATATCATATTAAACTTTGATATCTTACAAAGAAATTGAAATTAGAGATATAGTGCACGTAATACACAAAAAAAATATATGTATATTACATTTCAAAACCAAAATATATCCCATATACATAGTTCTTATGAGATCCAACAAATTTTAAGTTCAGAGAATATTATTGAGAAATTCTTTCAAGAGACTCCAACAACCAACAAATAAAATCCAAGTATCTTAATGCATATTGCTAGAAAAACTTTTAAACAAAGATAAATATAAATTAACCTCATAAAATTCAATTTCTTTTCTTTTTATATATGTGTGTCAACAATCTTTTTTCTTTTTATATATGCCATACAAAGAATATAATACATACCCAACTTCATTGTGGGGTTTAAAGAGGGTTTTAATATTCCTTTTAGAAAAGATTTTGGATATAAGATCAGTGGTGTCTTGGATGTAGGCAAAAAAGATTAGGCCCGACACAAAATTTTGTCAGTTTAGGAGATAGAGTAATCACTGGCCATCAATGCTTTAGAGAAAGAAGTTTTTTCTGACTAGAGTATGAATTGAGTAGAAATTTGAATAGTCAAGATATAAGTTTTTTTAGAATAAAATAGATTTAGGCCAGGTGATGATGAGATTGTACATGAAGGTACGGTTAGTGTGATTCTTTTTTTCTGGAAACTTGGTGGCTTAGGGATCCATGTAGGAGAGGAAAGATGAGAATATCCAAAGAGGGGATTGATTTATATTTTGTCCATTTCCATAGTAAATTGAATATGCGGGAGATGATATTCAATAAGAAACAAAACAAGTTTTATTGGCCATAGGACCAAATGATGAAGGCATCATCAATGAAACAATAATGATAATTTGGTTTAAGATGTAAGGAGTTTAAGGCTAGAGCTTTGAAGTGTTCCATAAAAAATGTTAGCCATCATTGTAGATAAGGCAAACTGGTTGTTGTTGTAGAATTTCCCACTGTAGTTCCCCTGATAATGCAATATACTAAAGAAAAATACTTAATCTACTTCTACAAACAAACTTGCAGAAGCTTAACCAATTTTGAGCAAGATCAAATAGAACACATATAACAAAGAATGAGAAATCAATCACGCATTAACATAGAAGAATACTTTGGGGAAAGCCTCAGCGAAAAAACGTCGCTATCTGTATTATCACACAAGTGGAAATATCTCCTGATTACACAAATCTTTAGCTCACAAGCTATCCAACTCTCAGTACAATCCCTCAATGTTGCTCATAGACTAAATAGGCACAACATATGCCTTCCCTCAGTCCTCCAAGCCTCCTATTTCCTGGCACAGTTTCTCCTGGGTCCTCTTGCTGCCACCTGTGTAAATTCACCTGTCACACAACTCATCAAACTCAGAAGTAATTGCGCAATATCCAAGGAATGGATTCCTTCTGCATGCAAGAGATATCCTCACTGGAATATTCTTGCAACTAATAGTACACTATCCCATCATCTCATCTCAACTAGGTCTCTGATTGAACTAACATGCATGAATTATTTATGAAAGAATATTCAGTTATCTAAAGTATAGTAGTTACATGCATGCATGCATTAACTAACATAACTCACAATCAGTTCCACAAATTGTTTGAACTAATATAACTAGACTTAACTCAGTTAACTGAGTTAACTAATTACAACTCAAAGTACAACTCATCCTGATCACTTTAATTAGGGAATAACTTCCTCAATCAAAGGGAAAAATGTTGCATGTCTTCACACAGACTTCATGTTTGATTGTCTCCAACTAGTTAACTCGAGATGAATTAATTAATTATTTTCAAACAACTATTAAGATCAAATTCGAATTTTAATTTTCAATTTTAGTTCGGGGACTAACTAAAATTGGAATGTATCTAGAAATGCTATTTATAGCAATGCTATTTTTAGCACTTCTATCTTTATTATCTCTTGTTGCTATTTTCAACACTTCCTCTCAACAAGAAAGGGATTATTCGTCACCCCAACCTTGTCTCTGTGGAACTCGAACTTGCATTTTGACAATGCCTTAGTCAAAATATCTACATCCTGCTCCTCAGTCAAAACATGTAGCAACAACATGATCCTCTTCATGACACAGTCTTGAAGATGATGATACCAGATATCTATGTGCTTGGACCTATCATGAAATACTAAATTCTTAGAGAGTTTGATACAAGTATGATTATCTCAATAGATAACAGTTGGATCCATCCTCTGACCAAACAATCCAACTAGAATTTTTGGCATCCAAATGGCCTCACATGTTGCCTGACTGGCAACCATGTATTCAACCTCTATTGAGCTAAGTGCAACTACCCTATGTTTCCTACTGTACCAAGAAACTATAGCTAAACCAAGGTTGAAAATTCCTCTTGAAGTGCTCTCCTGATCTGATGGACTCCCTGCCCAATCTACATCTGTGAGGCCCTATAGCTTCACTCCCTCTATCCATCTGTACCATAATCCATACTGAGATGTTCTTATGAGGTATCTCTGCACATGCTTCACTGCCTTCCAAAATAGCTTGGTAGGTTGAACCATAGCTTGACTCAGCTGGTTCACCGCAAAGCACAAATCTGGTCATGTGTTTACTAAATACATCAATGAACCCACAAGCTACCGATAAACAATAGCAGCTACTACCTCACTTGAAGTAGAATCCTCCTTCGTCCAGTTACCTGCTAGAGGAGTCTACATGAGCTTGCACTTATCCATGTAGAATCTCTTGAGTATGTCATTGGAATACTTGCCTTGAGACACAAACACTTCCCCATCCTTCTACCACACTTCCATACCTAGAAAGTAGTGCATAAGATCCATGTCTTTCATCTCGAACTCTCTTGCAAGGTCCTCCTTGCAATACTTGATCAACTGATCATCACCTGTCAATATCAGATCATCAACATAAAGAACAATAACCAATGGCTCACCTTTAACATGATGTGGTAAAGGTTCGCAATTTTACCAATGATCGCAAATTCATAGAGAACTTGCCTAGCCTTCTGACTAAAGATGTATTGGTCACTTCATTTTTGATATCTTCCATTGACTTGTTTTATTGTGATCAAGAATGACATTCTTACATTGCTTTCTCTCACTCCAATTGAAATCAAAATCTACACAATTGAGCATGACAGATAGTCAAGGGAAAGTGCTCTCTGGGACATTCTAGAGAGTAGGAGCATGGCATAAGGAAAATATATAGCAATAAAAGTTCCAGAAGGAAAATATATTGCAGTCAAATTACAGTCATTGTTCTCCCAACAATGAGCTTTTACTGATATATATATTCCTCCTTGCAATTTTACCAATGATCACCAATCCAAAGAGCACTTGCCCAATCTTCTGATTAAACACGCATTGGTCACTTGGTTTTTGATCATGCACCCTTGCTTTCAATAATTTCCATTTACATGTCGCTATTCTTTCCCACTCTATGCCTTATGGAATTTCCTTTGCAACATTAGGTGCAAATGCTAACAAATAATATCTTCTACATGACTCAAAATACTCTTTTTCCGAAATACTCTTTTCCAATCACGATGGTAAGTATTTTGGTTTATTTCAAAAAATAACTTTATTTAACAATACAATAAATATTCCAAAATCTTGGATCACTACTAGTTTAATAGCTCGGTCAACATGAAAGGTCTTCCATACTAGTTGTAGAACAATAGGAATGATTGTCAATAAGATGGAGTTTGTAAATTCTAATTGATTTAACTTCCTAATTAGTTAGGAAGTGTTGCTTACATCATGTTTTTATTTTTTATTTTTATTTTCTACTCTCAAACTTCGTAATTAGTTTGCTAGATTTGCTTACATCCTGTGTTAGTGAAAAAGAATAACATTTTAATTTTTATCTCATTAAATTACTATTATGTTTTAATTCATAAAATTATTATTATCTTTTGATGTAAATTTTTGGAAGGTTATTGGGTATTTCGGTAAATATAATTAATGTTTAATTTGCTAACATGTATCTTGAAGACTTATTTTTTTAAATTACTGTGGTTTCATCTAGATTAGCTAAATCATAATTATATTGGAATTAGAGGTAAGTTATCTAAAGTTAGCTAAAAGGGAAAAACCCTTGCTACAACAAAATCTATGTATATTTTCCTAACCCTTAATTTACAAACAAGGAA